>JALGXP010001049.1:0-17820 GCA_023333625.1 Bothriochloa decipiens
AGGGACAGTTGTTTTATGTCATCTTTAAAAATGTGTAGATTTTTTTTTGGGATGTCTCAGTTAAGCCAATTGTTCCTTAAAATCGGTTTCTGGGTCCTGAACATTTATAGAAGCGACTGACGTCAATCATCCCTGAACAAAACAGGAGTTATATAGTTGTAAAGATGATGTTCTAGTAGTGCACTGTTCAATGGGAACGTATGCTATGCAAACCAGCCTCCTGTACAAACTATGGAAACTCTAATCAGGACCACCGAAATCTAATCCGATGACTAGATGTGGGTTGGCTATTTTAGCACTTAAACCCCTCCACTCATTTCATTCCTAGAGGCGGGTTATTTTAGTACTTAAACTCCTCTACCTCGGGCCATCGGATTAGATTTCGGTGGTCTTGATTAAAATTTTCATAGTTTTCACAGGAGGCTGGTTTGTATAGTATACGTTCCCTGTTCAATCAAAGCAAAGAAAAGATAACTGTCGACGAGTGTGCACATCTTTTTTGGCGGACACGAGTGTAGTGTGTACACCTGATCCTTACAGTACCTTACAGATTGACCTTGTAGTAATAATAATAACCGGGCGCTGTCCTGGCCAGAAGTTGCCTTATATAAAGATATAAAAAAACGAAAAAGGAGAAACCAACACTGCAGAAATTCAGAAAACGAAGGAGGTATCAGTGCGTGTCAACGACGACAGGTAGTCTCGAGCGCAGGCTGGCGTACGCAGCGCAGCCTTATTACAATCTTGCAGAGCGAGCAGCCGCTGCGTCTGTCTGCGCGGCCGCTCCAGCGGCAGGATCTGCAGAACGTCGCATGCATGCAAAAACCTGCCCGTCGTGCTTTTGTTTCCACCAACTTTATCTGCCCATGCCGTCGATGCATTGTACTACTACGAGGTGCTGTCCAGTCCAGACTCCAGACAGCGGATAGCTTAGCTGGTGCCTGGTAGCCTGAGCTTATCAGCATCAGCTTATTGGGATTTAGGAATATTAGCAATGGTATAGGCGAGTGGGCGGGCTTCGGCCGGCGCCGGCCGGCCGGCCGGCAAGAGTCGGTAGCGAAGGTAGGAGAGGGACGTGGACGCTGTCCGCTTTGGTCTCCCTTTTGATCCATCCATTCCTTGATTGGACATGTGGTAGCTGCGTATCGGCATCCAGAACAGGAGACAGCAGCCATCATGGAATGCATGGTCGACACGGACATTCATGCACGCACGCGCCGCATATGATAGACCACCATATGAGATGCTGACAAGTGCTACTCGCAGAGTCTCTGTCCTACGAGCGCACGAACGGCATGATGATGATGGCGCCGGCCGCCTCGTCACGCGCCGGTGGTTGAATCGAAGAAAGACGAAAAGCTAAAGGAATCCGGTTCCGGTCGTTTCGTCGCGAAGGCTAGCTGGGAGACGCTCGAGTGGAAAACTGACTGAGCGCGCGCGCGGAGAAATAGAGAGAGAGCTCCGAACCGAAGCTCCCTTCTAGCCTTTGTGACATTGTGTGGCGAGCTCGATAACGACGGCTCAGCTGTTGGTGGCACGAGTGGATCGGAGGGCCCGTCCCATGTCCACCAGGCCTACTCCTTTCGTCGATGTGACAATGAACATGGCACCAGCGGGTCTGTCGGCAGAAGAACCCGCGGCGCAAGCGGGGCCGGCCGGCCCAGCCCAGTGCTGCTGCAGCGGAAGCCCACCAGCAGCAGAGCAGGCACCAGGCAGGCGGGGACTGGGACCTGGCCTGCGTGCAGCGCCCTCGTCGGCTCGTTGCCGTCTCGCAGTCGTAGATTATATGTGACGATGACGATGACGATGGCGAGGAGGTGTAAGAATTGTCGCTGGCTGCGCTGCGCCTCTGCCCGGTTGCCGTCTCGCAGTCGTAGATTATCTGTGACGATGACGATGATGAGGAGGTGTAAGAATTGTCGCTGGCTGCGCTGCGCCTCTGCCTGGTAGCAAGTGGCAACGGCGACCCGTGCGTAGGTGGAGACGCCCAGTGCTTGTGTGGCACGCTTGAGCGATGCATCTGGATGGCACGAGGTGGCAGACGCAGGGGCCGGCCTCCCTGCGATGCGATGCGAGGACAGCGGCGCAGGCGGGCGACAGGCTGCAGCCGCGTTAGCTAGCCCTGCAGCGTGTACTGATGCGGGCGGTTAATTTCAGCTTGTCTTGTTTTGCTTACTTATCGCTTTTACTTCACTGCACGTCTGCATGTTCAACTTGATGTAATGTAATGGAGGAACAGGCAGTCAGGCACTGATGAGTGTAGACCGGCATAGACCATCCACCCCATCCGAGGGCATGCGAATATGCGATGCTTGTTCAGCTGATTTGTTTTTAATCTGCTCATCCTCTAGTATTCATATACTGATTTGTTTCTTGTAAATCCCCTTGTTACAAAACTGCTCAGACCTCAGAATATTCAGACTGATGAGGAAGAAGATAAGGCGTTCTTCTCAAAAAAAAAAAGTAAGGCGACAGACCAACATTATGCAAACCGGACGGCCCATGGTATATCTAAATAAGCCGGCCTGCGAATAGGACTTTGTGGTCTGGCGACTCTCGCGTTATTGGGCCAAGGTTTCTTTGTGAAAGATGGGCCGGACCTTTCTTTTCTCACAAGGAAACCGACCACCTCGCTAGGGTTTTACTACGCTGCTCCCCCGCCGCCCCTGCGCCGTATAACCCAGCCGTCCCCGGCAAAAGTCCTCCTCGACGGAGAGTGTGCAGTAACCAACCCACCGCGATCGCCCGCGCACGACTTGGGGAGCAAGCAAGGCGAAGCGGCCGGCCATGGATTCCTTCTCGTCCTCGCTGCCGTCGTCAGGTCCCGGCGCCAACCCGGATGCTGTGATGGAACAGATCAAGGCGCAGCTCGCACAGGCTTACGCGCAGGAGTTTCTTGAGGTTAAATCTCGCCACTTTGCTAATCCTAGTATGTAACGGATGGTTAGATTGTGCTTAGTAAC
Organism: Bothriochloa decipiens; assembly: GCA_023333625.1. Lineage (NCBI taxonomy): Eukaryota > Viridiplantae > Streptophyta > Magnoliopsida > Poales > Poaceae > Bothriochloa > Bothriochloa decipiens. The sequence goes on from JALGXP010001049.1 coordinate 2,964, forward strand.
TGATGGCTTGTGATTCTTGATTTCGCATATAGTACTTTTGCTTTGCTTGAGGGAATGAGGGGAACGATTTGGGGTTCATTATTTGTTGTAATTGGTAGCTCAAACATTCAATTACCTTGTCGTTGTTAGATTGGATGAGGATTGAGCTTGAGAACAGTTTAGCTTATTATGGTTGCACAGAGGAAAAAAAAAATGAAGCCATGCCCTGTTATGGATGCAAGGAGAAAACTTAACCTTTAAGTTGTTTAATTAATGAGCAGTGGCCTCTCATTCAACTTAAGTAGTCAAGAGATGAATTGTGGGTGATTTTATTGGATTGAAAACCTAATTGACAGGGAGACCTTGTTTTTTTTTTTTTTGTATAAGTTGATTTGCCATTGTTTTAGAGATTTATAGATTATATTAGTTAGGATAAATGGTGAAGCAATGCTTATATGCTATATAGCCTATAGTGACTTTTGATGGTAGCCAGAACTAGGCTGGCAGCTGGTAATTGAGCAAGTAACAGCTGGTTCCTGGTCCAATTCGAATCAAATTTTCAGTTTCCTTGCATTTTTCTCTCTCAAAACATTTAACAACTTTGAATTAGGTGAAACTAGTGTGTGCTAAAAAAAGGTCCAGAACGACACTTACAGTCAGACATAGGCTTATTATTTTTAAGTCCCCCTAGCCTGCCTAGGTACATGGTGTCACCCTTCCTGTGTATCGTCTAACCATCTAAGCAACATAGGCACCTGCCCAGCCAACCTTTTTGCAGCCTAGGCACAACACACCTGCCTTGTCTAACCGTATAAGTGTTAAGGGCCTTCTTTTCACAAAGCATTGTTAGTACTGCATTAGTTTTGTAACCTTGTGGAATTCTAGATACAACCTATATATATGATTGCACCAAGTCCAAATCATGCACGAGGGATGTGGCTGCATGACCTGTAAATGTAAGGATCAATTATAATACCTATGATCGATGTCCCCATTAAGCTGGATTAATTTGCTGGAAAAATTTACTTACCATTTGGGCTACATATTTTAGCTTCATCATACATTCAAGTGCTGCATCCATGTACTTCTCATCCCTCAAACATGTTGATGTTCCGCATGCTGTTTATTTTCTAATACATACTTCGAGTAAACACACTGTTTTGTTCTATCTCTGTATGCCTCCATTTTTTTTAGATTTTTTTCTTATATTGAAAGCCAATAGAGACTTTTGCAGCATCATTTTACACTATGCTGGGTTTTTTATGCTAACATTTTTTTAGGAATATGATATTTCTCGGTTTATATTGAAAGCCTACAAGGAGTTTTATAACACCCTTTTTACATGCTGCTTGGATTACTTGCTGACCATAGGTTCTTAGTAGTGTCCTACATTTTAGGAAGCTCCCATTAGCACAAAACAACGACTGATCAAGTTTGGGTAGATGGCATGCATCAACCAGACAAACTAACCATCAACAACCTTGCTACAGATCAAACAAGCTTAGGACCAGGCATATCAATTGGTTTATTAAGAAAATTTCTTTTAAATTGGCATCCTTCTTTTTCCTGAAACGAGCCTTGCTCCATTTTTCCACGTCCATTCCAGAGAAACGACAACATTTGGCCTCTTCGCATCGCCTTTATAGTAGATGAGAAGTGCTGCAATGAGAAAATAATCTAAATCTAGGAACCTTCATCGTGTGACTAACATCTATTATATGTGGATCCTTCAAAACTCTCGCACATTGATACTCCTTCAATACTTGTCAAGCTTAGATACTAAGCCATGTATTGGAAATTTTCATGATTTTTCGATAAACAAAAATATATAAATTAATTCTGATACTTTTGTTCACACTAGATTAGATTCTTTGCACAAACTCTGAATCCTTAACCCTCATTACCTCTATGAACCCACCCACTGCACGACACACCATTTGTTCTCCACAATGCATAGGAGCAAATAATCAGTTATATTTCGAGACTTATTAAGTCAATAGTGAGCAAATCAAGTTGCACCGTAACCTTTCAGCAATGTCTCTAATTTTTTTTTATTATATATTATACATATATCCCAGTATCTAAAGTCCTGTGTCACGATAGTGCCGCATTGTGTATCTGTATCCTTGTATTCGGCTAATGCATCCTGCATGATGGTTTAGGTCAAAACTAACTTAAGTTCAACAGGATGGCAAAGCCACAGCTATAACCAAAATCAGGGAGAACAGCCTAAACTTTCATGGTGTTAAGTTTTCAATTAAGTTGCCATTTTGTTCTGCATCTTCTAAAGTGCCCACACAAAACCTGGAAATAAAAAACAAACCCAAGTTTTATGCGATCCCAAATCCGTTCTGTAACCGATTGTCCCACATGGCAGCTCCTGATATTCATTCCTAGGAATTGAATGCATTTATGATTCTGTATGCTTTTAGCCTTTTGATCTCAAACCTTTTGGCCTTTTGGCCATGGATTATTCTTTTCGTTCTGTGTTTAATAATGGAGTAAATGTATTTTTTGTTGAGGCAGTACTTTCAGCCTGAAAGGATGACAAGCAATATATATGCAATTAGCCAATTATGTTGGAAGTTTCAACCTTCTTGCTTCCATGGCACCAGTATTAATTTCGTTCGCTTTTGGTCAGTGCTGAGTCCAATCAGTTGACTAGTTTTTCTTTGGGGTCACATGAGGGAATTTGAAAGCTATTTAATTGCCTTGCTTGGAAGATTCACAACCCTGAGACGACAAAACGATGGAAATTGCCTGTCTTTCACATGGCTACCTTTTTCTTAAGTAAATAGGATGATGTTGATTGCCTATACAAAGTTAAGGTTTCAAAGATTACACACGAAAGCAGAAAAGGATGAATCTATGAAATTTCTCATCATTCATATGGTGATGTTGATCTATCTTAAGCTGACGTGCGATGTTGGTCTGTCTTGCAGACCGTAGGGAACAAGTGCTTTGACAAGTGCGTGACCAAGCCAGGATCAAGCTTGAGCGGAAGCGAGAGCAGCTGCATATCACGTTGTGTTGACCGCTACATCGAGGCCACTGGAATTGTCAGCCGCGCTCTGTTCAGTTCCCAGCGCTGAAGTTCACATGAACAAGGAGAGATGATTTCAATGGTCGCTCGTGAGAGAGATGTCCCCATGAGATTTTTGACTTGTCAGAATACAATGACGTTTCGTGCTTGATTGTCCAAAAAAAAAAAAACTCCGCTTATAGACTCAGGGGGGTTTTGTAAGCCTCTATGCTTTATTAGCAAAAGAGAAACTTGCTCTGCGTAAGTGGCTCAGATGTTTAGTTATGCTCATCATGTGGTTGTTTCGTTGCATGCTTCTTATGCTTGTTTGTTCCCTAGCCTTGGCCAATAATAGGCTGTGTTTATCGCTGCGCTGTTTGTGCTGCCGCTGTAGGAAAATCCAGCCGCCGAGGGATTGTGGTTCGTCGCTGTTACATGCTCTTCACCAAAGTTGTCCGCGCAGCCATAACCAGCTGCCGACTCCGTTTGACCCCGGGGCTGAGTGCGCCATGGACATGGACTCCATGTGGGCATGGAGCGGACGATCGCAGCCTCTCCGCTTCCGGTGATCGGCACAACTCGTAGGGACGAACGATTCCCCGTCCACGAAATGTCTTGACCAATTTTCAAAAAAAAAGAAAAAGAAATGTCTTGACCAGAGATGAACCGCTGGTGCAAGTACTACAGCAACAGCCTTTGACCAGACGACGGCTGCTGACCCCGTCGCCGGGCCTTGGCCCCCCGAGTCCCCCACTTCTACCAACCTCAGGCCGCCGAGGCTTCAACCCCTGCCCCGGGCCCGGCCGCGGCCGTCGTTTACCTGTCCTGACATATTTACCTGCCGCCCGCACGCGCGCGTCGCTCCTTTTATCGCCTCTCTTAAGTCCCACCCAGCAGGATCGATCGATCGACCCCGCGCAGCTCCGCCCCCAAATCCACCCACCCGAGTCCTCCACACTCCATGGACCTAGCCAAGCCGCCGTCGACGGCCGCCTCATCGTCGGGGGCGGAGACGCCGAACCCGCACGCCTTCACCTGCGAGCTCCCGCACTCGATCTACGCGCTCGCCTTCTCCCCGGCCGCGCCCGTCCTCGCCTCGGGCAGCTTCCTCGAGGACCTCCACAACCGGGTCTCCCTGCTCGCCTTCGACCCCGTCCGCCCCTCCGCCGCCTCCTTCCGCGCGCTCCCGGCGCTCTCCTTCGACCACCCCTACCCGCCCACCAAGCTCCAGTTCAACCCGCGCGCCGCCGCGCCGTCGCTCCTCGCGTCCTCCGCCGACACGCTCCGCATCTGGCACGCCCCGCTCGACGACCTCTCCGCCGCCGCCCCGGCCCCCGAGCTCCGCTCCGTCCTCGACAACCGCAAGGCCTCCTCCGAGTTCTGCGCGCCGCTCACCTCCTTCGACTGGAACGAGGTCGAGCCCCGCCGCGTCGGGACCGCCTCCATCGACACCACCTGCACCGTCTGGGACATCGACCGCGGCGTCGTCGAGACGCAGCTCATCGCGCACGACAAGGCCGTGCACGACATCGCGTGGGGCGAGGCCGGGGTCTTCGCGTCCGTCTCGGCCGACGGCTCCGTCCGCGTCTTCGACCTCAGGGACAAGGAGCACTCCACCATCGTCTACGAGAGCCCCCGCCCCGACACGCCGCTGCTCAGGCTCGCGTGGAACCGCTCCGACCTCCGCTATATGGCCGCGCTGCTCATGGACAGCAGCGCCGTCGTCGTGCTCGACATACGTGCGCCCGGGGTGCCCGTGGCCGAGCTGCACCGGCACCGGGCGTGCGCCAACGCTGTCGCGTGGGCGCCGCAGGCCACTAGGCACCTCTGCTCGGCTGGGGATGACGGGCAGGCACTGATCTGGGAACTGCCCGAGACGGCGGCGGCTGTACCTGCCGAGGGGATTGATCCTGTGCTAGTGTACGACGCAGGCGCCGAAATAAACCAGCTTCAGTGGGCGGCCGCCCACCCGGACTGGATGGCCATCGCCTTTGAGAACAAGGTCCAGCTTCTCAGGGTCTGACAAGGTTGGTACCAGTCATGGTGATCTTTGGTTTGACACTCTTATATTTTTATAAAATTTCTGTTGATTTATGTCAATTTGGAACTTAACTAGAGACGATCGTGCACAATGGTATGAGGTACTGTAATTGTACAACTTAACTAAAGAATCATACAGAGCTAACTCGGTCTGCTGATTTTTTTTAGTCCTATGAAGTCTGGAAGTTGCTACTTGCTAGTTTTTGTGCATCCATGCAATTTATTATGAACTACCTACAAGGCCACAAGCTGATTCCCTTTTCTCTATGTGCTGATCATAAGTGCTAAATGCAGTATATTTTTTAAATTCATGTATGAGGAATTTAGAATAAGTTCATCTTTATTTGAAAATTACCTAAAACTTAAACCAAATTGATAGCACATAATTGGTGATCTATGTTTTCCAGTACAAACATGCAGTTCTGAATTTTGTGAACTTAAGGAAAAGGTCCAGTTTTCACCAAGGAACTCTAGGCTAGTTTTGTGCTAGCTGAACGATGGTAAATAGTTCCATTAATAGGTGAACCATAATGTCAATTAGCATGAAAGCACTTCAACAAACGTCTGCCTTTGCACATTGCATACTGTCTCTGTTGCTATGCCAACATCCTCTGACCCTTCTTCTCCATCTCTCTTAACACTGGATAGGATAATGTGAAAAAAAAAATTAGTGTTAACTTGAAATTCCAGCATCTGTTTATGATCAGATTAGAAAAACGACATTAATAAATATTTTAAAAATACAACGACAGCATTGGGACTGTAATTTCCTGTTTCCCTTCGGCCTTCTCATCTTCATTTCTGAGTGTAATTCCCAGTTTCCTAGCAATGAAAATGTTTTACATCAGGACTCTCCCATATGAGGCTATAAGTTTCCTTCTCTTACAGAAGATTATAGTTACAAAATCCTGAGCCTAATCCTCTGTGTTCTTACGGAATTCAATCATCTGGCCCTTTGCTCTTAAGATAAGATTTTTACTATTAATTCCTAGGTTAGCTTGTTCTTATCTGTTGCATATTATCGTTATATGATATTGGTGTATTGCATTTGCATGTTGTTTGCCTCTTAGTTACGGTTGCTGTACCTGTACTGTTGCCAATCTTTCGTGTTATCAGGTCCATTGGTATTTGAATTTGTTTCGCTGAAAACAGCAATCACCAATGGCTGCATTTATAATATGATGATCAACTTTCACGAGATTGAACATTGTTCTTTCAGCTGCCAGGAATTTTAAATAGTTCTTCCTAAAAACTTATATTGGGCTGTGCTTTGCCTTAGCGCTCCTAAAGAAATTGTGGTGCTGATTGATATCCCATATATTTCACATGAAAAAGCTCCTTCTTGTGATGCAGAAATATTTTGAAGAAATCTCGATTATGTGGAGCCCTAGGACATGGAAACCATCTGCTTGTATTCATCTTGTGTTGAGAAACACCTCGACATAATTGCTACACCATAAACCCCAGAAGCAGCCATTCTGCTGAGCTCCGGCAAGCAAGGAACCATATCTGTTCCAGGGTGCTACCTCTTTGTCTAGCGAATGAAGTCGTCTTAAATCTCAGCAAAATCTACATGTGCTAGCAGATTTATCTCTGACCTTCCTGTGAATGTAGAAATATATAGAGGTACTAGCTTTGACTCAGTCCTGCAGTGGCCCAGAATGGGTTACAACATCATTTGGCCATTCCCAATGTTTTGGCCTTGTTCTGTTCTCCAGTAGTTCAGTTTGCTCCGTTACTTTCTCAGTTTATAGCCATGAATGAAAACTCCTTAAGATTTAGGGCAAGTACACTGGTCTTGTGTATCATAGCGTTCTCATGTAATGCCATGTAATCTTGATTTAATAATGATCCCGTCGAAATGAACTGTCATGTACCATAGGTTTGATCTTGAGACGATTTAATGCCAATGTATCATATGCTGTCATTAAGCTGTTTACTTGCCCTTAGTATCCTGGTATGGGGTCAGCATGACCTTCTAATTAAGTTATGCGAAAAAGGGTTCCTATGTAAATGGCTACGGTTATGAAACTAGTAATTGATAATTGAAGAAAGAGCGTAAGCTGAAATTTGATGTTGAAGATCGATTGTTTTGAAGAACTGACGCCCTGTTAGCAGTGACAAGTGCCGTAATCGGATCATGGTCTCATGGGGTGAATTCTGACCTTAATTGGTCCCCCATCCAAAGGCCGAAGTTTTGTACTAAGAACGTGGAAAAAAAAAGTTGTGGGATTTTACAGGATTTTCTGAGGCCACAGTGTAACACTGGAATTTCTTGGCTGTGCATCGGTGGGCCGTCGAACTTTCAGATAACGGGCTGTATTTTGTCCGCGCATTGTCACCTTGTACTGTACCATCATCATGTATACGAAAACTTATAGTTGCAGTCTCTATCTATAGCCCTATATAAGGACAAAGTGTAGGGTTTTTTTTTTTTGCAGTTTCCTTTTAGGAAAAATGTATATTCCCCATGCAGAAAAGAATCCAATTCTAGTTTCTCCTAAGTCAACACATATTAAAGTTGCACTATGTTTATTTTTTATATATAAATACTAATATTTAAAATATTATAAAATGAGTATTTATAGCATACAAGCATTTTGTGTTGATATTTTTTATAAAATAATTGATAAGACTTAAGATGATTTGAGCCATATAATAAAGGAAAAAAGTCTACTTAACCCGGCCTACTTCACCCCCAAAGCCCAAACTACTGGCCTACTTCACCCCCAAAGCCCAAACTACGAAATCATCTATTTTACCTCCTAAATTTTTTAAAATCTATCAAATTACCCCTGAGGGGTCTTGAATGGTGGTTTTGTCTTTATAATTTTTTGCTGAATTTTTAAAAAATATGATAAATCATAAAAAACATAAAATAAAAAAATCCAATTTTATTAGACCACTAAATAGGTCTACACAATGAGCACATAATATGGTAATGGTATGCTTTAGTATAATTTTTTTAAAATTCATATCTACAGAAAAGAAACCCACACCTCGCATCATCCGCTTGCCATCACGCCGGCCACCGACCTCCGCCGCCGACGGAGTACCTGCCTCTGCACCCCGCCTGCGCGCCGCAGCCCGCCAGTGACCGCGGGTGGCCCGCCCAGCAGCGCCCGCGTTTCGCCCCTGCCGAGGTCGCGCCGCCACTGCCGTGCGCCATGACAGTCGCCGCCCCTTTTCACGTCCACCACCGACTCTCTGTGCGCATAGGTGCCGATCTCTCCTGCTTCTCCCACCTCTTCTCTGCACGGATCTACCAATTCATATCTACGAATCTCGGTTTTGCCTTTTTTTTTTAACTTTCTCATTACCGAGCGGTGAGACAGGTCCCATGTCGGCCCTTCAGCACCGCAATGGAGGGCTCCCGGCGGGGTGCTGCACGGCGGCATTGGAGAGGCCTGACGTGCGATGGAGGGTGTCCGAGACGGCGTGCAGCTGGGCGCCGGCAACGGAGGGACTTCAACCGGGTTGCTAAGCTTCAGCGATGTACATCTGCGTCCTGTATTCACTTTGTGCCAACATCGATATGCAGCAGGATTAAGGTACACCATCCTCAGCCGTGGCAGTTTGTTTCCAATTGGACCTGTTCAATATTGTCCCATGACAGACAATTACATCTACAAATACTGGCTGTGCACCCATTGCTCCCACAAAACGCCTTGCTATACGAATTTCAATCCTTGCAGATCCAAGTTTTCCTATTTTCGTCTTATTTCCTTCTTCCCTTTTACCTTGCATGCATTAACACCAGAGCTCAACATTGCCTACACTTCGATTGGAATAAGTTATGGTGATGCCGAAAACTGAATAGAGAGGATTAAAGACTGAACTGAATAAGATAAGTACTTTGCAAGCACTTATAATACGGATGCTTAATATTTGTTTTGGAACTGTCATCACAGCGAACCATGATTCCCAGTGCTATTTAGCATAAAAAATAGATGTGAATATGTCAGCACACTGTGTGGGTTTGCTTTTCTCCCTGTCTAGATCAGTAAAACAAACAGCGATAGTTTTTCAGAAATCATATTCTAAAAATTTAAAGACCGGATTTTTAGGTCACCAAAATGACTTCCGAGAGTTATCAAACGGCAGTCTGGGAGCTATTCCTGCACGGATGTAATTTGTGACTGCTCATGTCCAATTTGTCTACAGATGCTACATTTGGTTAAGAGCATACAAAATTTTTGCTCCCAAACATACTGTTCTGTTCAACTATGTGTACACAGCTGCTCCTGCTCCATATTCTAATGCCAGTTGTTTATTTGTTCACAGAAGAAAAAAAAAGGTCCCGTCGCAGGACTAAAAATAAGGACATTTTTGGCCTCCAAGATAGTGCCCCTCCAAATTCCAGATTGGCCATCCAATTCAGACTTTAATTTTCATAGCAAACAGATTGCAATGTCTACCAGTAAGCAACATGCCATATTTGCTATTTTAGTCTTTTTTTGGTTTCATATTTTTCTTCAACTTGCAAATGTATATCTTTCAACCTTTCGTCTAACCTGGATACTTTCACTCTGCCTGCACAGTTGCAGTTCGTCGATGTTTTATCCTCCATGATCATAAGAAGTTTGGAACACATCCCACAACAGGACTCGCTCTCCTGATGGGCAGCTTTGCCAAGCATTGAAACTTCTTGGCCTGATGGCAGAATGAGCCACTGAAACATCCATCTACTATGCTAAATGCTAACATAGTCCTACGAAGGGCTCGAATGACAACCGAACTGTAACTAATTTTGCTAAACTTTTGGTTCCGTATATAGAAGGACGGCCCTGGTGCAAGCGGTAGAGCTTTACCGCCTGTGATCAAGAGGTCCAGGGTTCAAGCCCTAACCTCTGTACATTTGTGCAGGGATGACTATTGGCTATTTTCTCTTCCTCAGACCCCGCAGTGTGGGAACCTACGGCACTGGGTACGTCTTTTTTTTTTCCGTATATAGTCATATAGTGTGCTACAAGTCAGGCTTGCCGACCCGTGCGAAGCATGGGGCATCTGCTAGTTCACGGGGTATCTGCTAGTTTATTATTTAGATATACTCATGTGGAATCCAACAAAATTGGGTTTTTCATTTTATGTTTTTTTATGATTTACTATAATTTTTAAAGTTTCAACGGACATTAAAAAAGCCAAAACTACTATTACTGTAGCAAAACCACCGTTTGAACGTAATTTGACCGGTTTAGGAAAGTTTAGGGGTAAAATAGATGATTTTATATTTTTGGGTGTAAAGTAGACTACCTTTGATAGTTGGAGGGTTAAGTAGACTTTTTTTTTCTATAATAAAGCTAGAATTGTATTGTTATCTTGCCCTTGAGTTCAGAAATAACCACAGGCCCATTGGCAGTTGCGGTCTTGCGGAGCATGTCTTCTTCCTGCATTGGCATCTGCTGAACGCCGCGGGCCTGACCGCGTCCGTATCCATTCCGAGTTTTCTCGCGTCCCAACCAACTCACAGATAAGCATGACCCAATCCAATTACTTGCTTATACTCCTGCTAGACAGTCGGCGTCAAGAACCGTATGTTGGCTCATTGATTGCGGATTGCTACTCTTGCCTGCTTTGGACTGTGGACTAGTATACTATTACTTCCGATCCATGGGCGGCGCCGCCTGCCAACCTCTTCCAGCCCGGAGATTCGAGACTCGGCAGACCCAATTTGGTTTCCGAGACGACCGGCCGGCGGCAGCCGACGACTCCAAACGGCAAACGTGCACGCCGCCTGTGCGCACTGCGCAGCCTTCTCACCGGGACGCTGCGAAAGGGACCGCGAGGATAAAAGAAGCCATGTGCCCGCGCGCGCCACTGGAGACGGACGACGTGCGCCCCATCGTGACGCCCGATGGCGCGCTTACCAAATAATTTAGCTTTTGCTATGGTATACGTGCGTGCGTGTCAAGCGATTAATTAGTGGCTACACGTGAATCTGGCGTGCCGACGGACGAGGCACGCCACGCGTTGGATCGAGTGGCTCATCACGAGGGCTAGCGGATTAGTTCGTCAGATCGACGGGAACGCACAACATGCTACTAGCGCACTAGCACTACGAGGCACGATTGCGGACTAGGAGTAGTACGTACGTGTATACGGGGCATTGATACCCTCATCTATGTACGTACGTATCCGTATACTGCTCCAAACAATACAGCTTTCTGTCAACACTGGACACGATCACATCAAGACGAGCACTGCGTGCAGATTCCCAGTGGGGTAACACGCGCGCAGCGTCATTCTCGTGTTACCTTTCGTCAAACGTTTATCACGCAATAAATGTGCGGAACTGATCCGCGGAATAAACAATGCAAGCGACACCAGAACCGATCGAAAATTACTTCCACGTCCGTCTGACGAAAGCGCCGGACCGACGCAGGCGAACATTCCCCCGAGTAGGTAATCACGGGTTGATCCGGTACCCGTCGTCCATCACATTCACATCACGCCCATGGGACTTGATCATCGTACGCAGTCAAGCACTAGTCGTCGGTACCAGCCTCGCCAGGTCCTCACGTTCCACACTCCACACCAGAAACACAGGCCGCCCGCGCCGGCCCTTCAACGGCGGCGGGCAGCGACGACAGACTTCAAACGTGCACGCACTTTCTTTTTGAGGGGAAAACTTGCACGCACTTGGCTACGCGTTGGACGGGCGGAAACTTAATGATGACACATGGGTTATGGCTGACGCAGCCGCCTTGTGCCCCAGCCTTCTCTCGCCGAGACGCCGCGAAAGGGACCGCGGAAGAAGGCGAAGCTAACCGAAGCGATGTGCCTGGCGGCCCGCGCGCGCCACAGACGACGTGCGCCCCGCCGTGACGGCCGATGGCTTACCGAATAGTTTGCCTTTGTCACTTGCTAGCTAGGGGCCTAGGGTACGTGCCAAGCGATTTCCACATACACTCGTTGGAGTGGCTCATCACAAGGCCGGCCTTGCGGATTAGTTCGTCAGATCGATCGGAACACAGCAATATGCAGCCACACTAAGCAGTACGTACTCCTACGCGGCACGATTGCGGACTAGGAGTACGTCAGCACTGCTGTCCCTGTTGACCTACCGGCAGTGGCAACGGAGAGGGAAGCTGTTTCGTCAGACTGAAGATGAGCAACCTGAAGCAGTCGAGTCGGGAACGGAGTCATGTGTGAACTGGGTTAACTACTGCGCCGTACGGCGTCTGGGCGAGTATAAGATGAAAGTAGCGTTGGCTGTGTTTGGTTTGTGAACAAGTGGATTGGGTTGGGTTTAATCTAGTTTTATGGGATGAGATAAACCCCACATTATGTTTGATTAAGGGTTGGGTCCAAACTAGTTTTCGGTTTGGTTGGAAGGACCAAGGGGATGAAATGGATGTCTTCTTAACACCGTCAACCGTGCAGTCAATGGAGCCCACCTGTCATCCACTTTTTTCCTTATCTTCTTCCACTGCTAGCCCAAACGCCCAGCAAATCGCCATGGACGTCGGGGATGGGACCGGTGTCCCCAGTGGCGCTCGCGGTGGCGGGTGGCCGCGCGCGTCGCCGGCCACGCTCGCGGTGGCGGCGGCCCCGCGCATCCGCGGCGGCGCTCGCAGTGGCGGCGGCCCCGCGCGTCCCCGGCCGCGCTCGCATAGCGGGGCTCCTTGGCCCGGCGCGGCGCTGCTTGCCCGGGCCACCACCTCCCGCCACGCCCCGCACAAGCGCCGGCGGCCGCCGCCTCCCCTTCCCGCGTCCATCTGCTCGAGCTGGAGCTCCGGCCGCCGCACCCTACCACTGCGCTGCCCTGCCCTGCCCCGAGCCTCGCACATGCTCTCCGGCCGCCGCCTCACGAGCTCGCGCTCGTGCCCATCCCCGCTGCCCTGCAAGACAGAGCAGATGGCTTCCGTGCGGGATCGCGTGGTCCGCTCGTTTTTTAGAACCCCGTCAACCCGCGCATCTGGAGAGCATATTCCCTGTTGGTTGAACCCAACCCCCTTTCATTTTTCATCTAAACGGGTTGGTCTAGGTCAAACCCACTTCGATCCACACCAACCTACGAACCAAACACAGTCGTAGGGTGTGAGATTGGGTTATCAGCTACGTAAAGAATCTTCCACTTAAAAAAAAACACTAAATGCACCTTGTTATTCCTCTACTGAAGAACAGACCTCGTCTATTCCTTGCCTCGTTCCTGCTTTCCCTACAGATAAACATACTGGATAACGTTGCCACACACACGTTCATCATGAGTGTCACACAATCGCACAAAGTCCTGGTCCCGGGAGCACTACAGATTCCTACATCATCATCAGTATAGCCGAGGAGGTGAAGAAGGTAATTAACACACACGCGCAGCGTCGTACTTTCATCAAAGCGTTTTGTCACGCGGAAAATGTGCGGAACTGAGCTGCGTGGTTAACAACGCAAGCGACACCTATAACGACCGAATTGAATATATCTCACTTCCACGTCCGGCTGACGAAATCGCCGGAGTACTGTGTGTTCACTTGTCCGGTCCAAAAGGCGAACATGCATCCCGGGTCATCACCAAAACGCGGGGTTGATCTGTTTCCGTCGCCCATGGACTTCATCGTACGTGTGCTTTACCTCCAACGGCACGCGGTCAAGCACTAGTCGTCGGTAGTACCAGCCTCGCCCCTGGTCCTCGCGTTCCACGCTCCACACCACAGGCCGCCCACGCCGGCCCGTTCAACCCCCGTAGGTAGCACGGGCACCGGGCACACGGCGGCCGGCAGGTGCACGCACCTTTCCTCACCGGCCAAGTCGCACCATCCCACTGCCACCAAATATACCACGTGAAAACAACCACCGTTTCGCACTTCGTACTACACGCGGCGTGCCTGCCCGGCTACTATCTCCGCCTCCCTCCCTCTATATAACGAGCGCGCGGCTTCAGAGCTCGCTCTGACTTGTCCACCATATCCTGTCCGCTCGGCGCCTCCGCCCGTTGCTTACTTGCTTCGTCCCGCGTCCCGCGAGAATTCTATCTATCCACAAACAAGAGACCACCACCCTGCTTTCGTTTCGTGTCAGACAGCAACTCTGCCTTTGGCCTCGAAGCAGAGCTCTCTGCTTCGTCAATTCCGCCGGTCCAACTCGATCGATCAGTCCACTGATCCATCGATCATGGGGTTCCCGCTGGTGTGCTACTGCCTCCCGATCCCCAAGCCGGTGATCGCCTTCTGCAAGCTGCTCAGCGCCATCCGGGACGCCGTCCTGCTCATCCTCGCCATCTTTGGTCTGTGCAGCTTCCCGCAGCACGACGCCACCGCGCGGCGCGGCGCGGCGGACGCCGCCCACAAGCCCGAGGAGGTCAAGAGCCGGCTCCCCGCCGTGGAGTTCGCCCAGCTCCTGACCGAGCAGCGGCAGCCGTCGTCGACCGGCCCACGCGGCGTGCGAGTGCCGCGACCACGAAGGCGGCGAGGACGACGACGCGTCCGCGCAGGCCTGCATCGTGTGCCTGGAGACGCTGGAGGCGGCGGACGAGGTGCGGCGGCTGGGCAACTGCGCGCACGCCTTCCACCGGGCCTGCATCGACCGCTGGATCGACCTCGGCCGAGCGACGTGCCCGCTGTGCCGCTCCGACCTCCTGTCGCGCCCGCGGGGCCGGGCCGCGCTGGGCCGGCTCGCCATACGTCTCACCACGCGCGTTTGGTGAGGACACGGACAGGACAGGACCGGCTTGCATTGGTGGAGGGCAGTCTTGTCTTTTTGCTCGATGGCCGGACCCCGGCCGCGGTCGCGGTTGCCGGTGGTGCCGGCCGGAATGGCGCGGACAGGTCAGCGACGGCGATCGGGCCGCCGGCCGGGTGGTGTACGTGTACCAGCTGCTCT
>JALGXP010001050.1:0-17819 GCA_023333625.1 Bothriochloa decipiens
AGGGACAGTTGTTTTATGTCATCTTTAAAAATGTGTAGATTTTTTTTGGGATGTCTCAGTTAAGCCAATTGTTCCTTAAAATCGGTTTCTGGGTCCTGAACATTTATAGAAGCGACTGACGTCAATCATCCCTGAACAAAACAGGAGTTATATAGTTGTAAAGATGATGTTCTAGTAGTGCACTGTTCAATGGGAACGTATGCTATGCAAACCAGCCTCCTGTACAAACTATGGAAACTCTAATCAGGACCACCGAAATCTAATCCGATGACTAGATGTGGGTTGGCTATTTTAGCACTTAAACCCCTCCACTCATTTCATTCCTAGAGGCGGGTTATTTTAGTACTTAAACTCCTCTACCTCGGGCCATCGGATTAGATTTCGGTGGTCTTGATTAAAATTTTCATAGTTTTCACAGGAGGCTGGTTTGTATAGTATACGTTCCCTGTTCAATCAAAGCAAAGAAAAGATAACTGTCGACGAGTGTGCACATCTTTTTTGGCGGACACGAGTGTAGTGTGTACACCTGATCCTTACAGTACCTTACAGATTGACCTTGTAGTAATAATAATAACCGGGCGCTGTCCTGGCCAGAAGTTGCCTTATATAAAGATATAAAAAAACGAAAAAGGAGAAACCAACACTGCAGAAATTCAGAAAACGAAGGAGGTATCAGTGCGTGTCAACGACGACAGGTAGTCTCGAGCGCAGGCTGGCGTACGCAGCGCAGCCTTATTACAATCTTGCAGAGCGAGCAGCCGCTGCGTCTGTCTGCGCGGCCGCTCCAGCGGCAGGATCTGCAGAACGTCGCATGCATGCAAAAACCTGCCCGTCGTGCTTTTGTTTCCACCAACTTTATCTGCCCATGCCGTCGATGCATTGTACTACTACGAGGTGCTGTCCAGTCCAGACTCCAGACAGCGGATAGCTTAGCTGGTGCCTGGTAGCCTGAGCTTATCAGCATCAGCTTATTGGGATTTAGGAATATTAGCAATGGTATAGGCGAGTGGGCGGGCTTCGGCCGGCGCCGGCCGGCCGGCCGGCAAGAGTCGGTAGCGAAGGTAGGAGAGGGACGTGGACGCTGTCCGCTTTGGTCTCCCTTTTGATCCATCCATTCCTTGATTGGACATGTGGTAGCTGCGTATCGGCATCCAGAACAGGAGACAGCAGCCATCATGGAATGCATGGTCGACACGGACATTCATGCACGCACGCGCCGCATATGATAGACCACCATATGAGATGCTGACAAGTGCTACTCGCAGAGTCTCTGTCCTACGAGCGCACGAACGGCATGATGATGATGGCGCCGGCCGCCTCGTCACGCGCCGGTGGTTGAATCGAAGAAAGACGAAAAGCTAAAGGAATCCGGTTCCGGTCGTTTCGTCGCGAAGGCTAGCTGGGAGACGCTCGAGTGGAAAACTGACTGAGCGCGCGCGCGGAGAAATAGAGAGAGAGCTCCGAACCGAAGCTCCCTTCTAGCCTTTGTGACATTGTGTGGCGAGCTCGATAACGACGGCTCAGCTGTTGGTGGCACGAGTGGATCGGAGGGCCCGTCCCATGTCCACCAGGCCTACTCCTTTCGTCGATGTGACAATGAACATGGCACCAGCGGGTCTGTCGGCAGAAGAACCCGCGGCGCAAGCGGGGCCGGCCGGCCCAGCCCAGTGCTGCTGCAGCGGAAGCCCACCAGCAGCAGAGCAGGCACCAGGCAGGCGGGGACTGGGACCTGGCCTGCGTGCAGCGCCCTCGTCGGCTCGTTGCCGTCTCGCAGTCGTAGATTATATGTGACGATGACGATGACGATGGCGAGGAGGTGTAAGAATTGTCGCTGGCTGCGCTGCGCCTCTGCCCGGTTGCCGTCTCGCAGTCGTAGATTATCTGTGACGATGACGATGATGAGGAGGTGTAAGAATTGTCGCTGGCTGCGCTGCGCCTCTGCCTGGTAGCAAGTGGCAACGGCGACCCGTGCGTAGGTGGAGACGCCCAGTGCTTGTGTGGCACGCTTGAGCGATGCATCTGGATGGCACGAGGTGGCAGACGCAGGGGCCGGCCTCCCTGCGATGCGATGCGAGGACAGCGGCGCAGGCGGGCGACAGGCTGCAGCCGCGTTAGCTAGCCCTGCAGCGTGTACTGATGCGGGCGGTTAATTTCAGCTTGTCTTGTTTTGCTTACTTATCGCTTTTACTTCACTGCACGTCTGCATGTTCAACTTGATGTAATGTAATGGAGGAACAGGCAGTCAGGCACTGATGAGTGTAGACCGGCATAGACCATCCACCCCATCCGAGGGCATGCGAATATGCGATGCTTGTTCAGCTGATTTGTTTTTAATCTGCTCATCCTCTAGTATTCATATACTGATTTGTTTCTTGTAAATCCCCTTGTTACAAAACTGCTCAGACCTCAGAATATTCAGACTGATGAGGAAGAAGATAAGGCGTTCTTCTCAAAAAAAAAAAAGTAAGGCGACAGACCAACATTATGCAAACCGGACGGCCCATGGTATATCTAAATAAGCCGGCCTGCGAATAGGACTTTGTGGTCTGGCGACTCTCGCGTTATTGGGCCAAGGTTTCTTTGTGAAAGATGGGCCGGACCTTTCTTTTCTCACAAGGAAACCGACCACCTCGCTAGGGTTTTACTACGCTGCTCCCCCGCCGCCCCTGCGCCGTATAACCCAGCCGTCCCCGGCAAAAGTCCTCCTCGACGGAGAGTGTGCAGTAACCAACCCACCGCGATCGCCCGCGCACGACTTGGGGAGCAAGCAAGGCGAAGCGGCCGGCCATGGATTCCTTCTCGTCCTCGCTGCCGTCGTCAGGTCCCGGCGCCAACCCGGATGCTGTGATGGAACAGATCAAGGCGCAGCTCGCACAGGCTTACGCGCAGGAGTTTCTTGAGGTTAAATCTCGCCACTTTGCTAATCCTAGTATGTAACGGATGGTTAGATTGTGCTTAGTAACTGATGGCTTGTGATTCTTGATTTCGCATATAGTACTTTTGCTTTGCTTGAGGGAATGAGGGGAACGATTTGGGGTTCATTATTTGTTGTAATTGGTAGCTCAAACATTCAATTACCTTGTCGTTGTTAGATTGGATGAGGATTGAGCTTGAGAACAGTTTAGCTTATTATGGTTGCACAGAGGAAAAAAAAAATGAAGCCATGCCCTGTTATGGATGCAAGGAGAAAACTTAACCTTTAAGTTGTTTAATTAATGAGCAGTGGCCTCTCATTCAACTTAAGTAGTCAAGAGATGAATTGTGGGTGATTTTATTGGATTGAAAACCTAATTGACAGGGAGACCTTGTTTTTTTTTTTTTGTATAAGTTGATTTGCCATTGTTTTAGAGATTTATAGATTATATTAGTTAGGATAAATGGTGAAGCAATGCTTATATGCTATATAGCCTATAGTGACTTTTGATGGTAGCCAGAACTAGGCTGGCAGCTGGTAATTGAGCAAGTAACAGCTGGTTCCTGGTCCAATTCGAATCAAATTTTCAGTTTCCTTGCATTTTTCTCTCTCAAAACATTTAACAACTTTGAATTAGGTGAAACTAGTGTGTGCTAAAAAAAGGTCCAGAACGACACTTACAGTCAGACATAGGCTTATTATTTTTAAGTCCCCCTAGCCTGCCTAGGTACATGGTGTCACCCTTCCTGTGTATCGTCTAACCATCTAAGCAACATAGGCACCTGCCCAGCCAACCTTTTTGCAGCCTAGGCACAACACACCTGCCTTGTCTAACCGTATAAGTGTTAAGGGCCTTCTTTTCACAAAGCATTGTTAGTACTGCATTAGTTTTGTAACCTTGTGGAATTCTAGATACAACCTATATATATGATTGCACCAAGTCCAAATCATGCACGAGGGATGTGGCTGCATGACCTGTAAATGTAAGGATCAATTATAATACCTATGATCGATGTCCCCATTAAGCTGGATTAATTTGCTGGAAAAATTTACTTACCATTTGGGCTACATATTTTAGCTTCATCATACATTCAAGTGCTGCATCCATGTACTTCTCATCCCTCAAACATGTTGATGTTCCGCATGCTGTTTATTTTCTAATACATACTTCGAGTAAACACACTGTTTTGTTCTATCTCTGTATGCCTCCATTTTTTTTAGATTTTTTTCTTATATTGAAAGCCAATAGAGACTTTTGCAGCATCATTTTACACTATGCTGGGTTTTTTATGCTAACATTTTTTTAGGAATATGATATTTCTCGGTTTATATTGAAAGCCTACAAGGAGTTTTATAACACCCTTTTTACATGCTGCTTGGATTACTTGCTGACCATAGGTTCTTAGTAGTGTCCTACATTTTAGGAAGCTCCCATTAGCACAAAACAACGACTGATCAAGTTTGGGTAGATGGCATGCATCAACCAGACAAACTAACCATCAACAACCTTGCTACAGATCAAACAAGCTTAGGACCAGGCATATCAATTGGTTTATTAAGAAAATTTCTTTTAAATTGGCATCCTTCTTTTTCCTGAAACGAGCCTTGCTCCATTTTTCCACGTCCATTCCAGAGAAACGACAACATTTGGCCTCTTCGCATCGCCTTTATAGTAGATGAGAAGTGCTGCAATGAGAAAATAATCTAAATCTAGGAACCTTCATCGTGTGACTAACATCTATTATATGTGGATCCTTCAAAACTCTCGCACATTGATACTCCTTCAATACTTGTCAAGCTTAGATACTAAGCCATGTATTGGAAATTTTCATGATTTTTCGATAAACAAAAATATATAAATTAATTCTGATACTTTTGTTCACACTAGATTAGATTCTTTGCACAAACTCTGAATCCTTAACCCTCATTACCTCTATGAACCCACCCACTGCACGACACACCATTTGTTCTCCACAATGCATAGGAGCAAATAATCAGTTATATTTCGAGACTTATTAAGTCAATAGTGAGCAAATCAAGTTGCACCGTAACCTTTCAGCAATGTCTCTAATTTTTTTTTATTATATATTATACATATATCCCAGTATCTAAAGTCCTGTGTCACGATAGTGCCGCATTGTGTATCTGTATCCTTGTATTCGGCTAATGCATCCTGCATGATGGTTTAGGTCAAAACTAACTTAAGTTCAACAGGATGGCAAAGCCACAGCTATAACCAAAATCAGGGAGAACAGCCTAAACTTTCATGGTGTTAAGTTTTCAATTAAGTTGCCATTTTGTTCTGCATCTTCTAAAGTGCCCACACAAAACCTGGAAATAAAAAACAAACCCAAGTTTTATGCGATCCCAAATCCGTTCTGTAACCGATTGTCCCACATGGCAGCTCCTGATATTCATTCCTAGGAATTGAATGCATTTATGATTCTGTATGCTTTTAGCCTTTTGATCTCAAACCTTTTGGCCTTTTGGCCATGGATTATTCTTTTCGTTCTGTGTTTAATAATGGAGTAAATGTATTTTTTGTTGAGGCAGTACTTTCAGCCTGAAAGGATGACAAGCAATATATATGCAATTAGCCAATTATGTTGGAAGTTTCAACCTTCTTGCTTCCATGGCACCAGTATTAATTTCGTTCGCTTTTGGTCAGTGCTGAGTCCAATCAGTTGACTAGTTTTTCTTTGGGGTCACATGAGGGAATTTGAAAGCTATTTAATTGCCTTGCTTGGAAGATTCACAACCCTGAGACGACAAAACGATGGAAATTGCCTGTCTTTCACATGGCTACCTTTTTCTTAAGTAAATAGGATGATGTTGATTGCCTATACAAAGTTAAGGTTTCAAAGATTACACACGAAAGCAGAAAAGGATGAATCTATGAAATTTCTCATCATTCATATGGTGATGTTGATCTATCTTAAGCTGACGTGCGATGTTGGTCTGTCTTGCAGACCGTAGGGAACAAGTGCTTTGACAAGTGCGTGACCAAGCCAGGATCAAGCTTGAGCGGAAGCGAGAGCAGCTGCATATCACGTTGTGTTGACCGCTACATCGAGGCCACTGGAATTGTCAGCCGCGCTCTGTTCAGTTCCCAGCGCTGAAGTTCACATGAACAAGGAGAGATGATTTCAATGGTCGCTCGTGAGAGAGATGTCCCCATGAGATTTTTGACTTGTCAGAATACAATGACGTTTCGTGCTTGATTGTCCAAAAAAAAAAAAACTCCGCTTATAGACTCAGGGGGGTTTTGTAAGCCTCTATGCTTTATTAGCAAAAGAGAAACTTGCTCTGCGTAAGTGGCTCAGATGTTTAGTTATGCTCATCATGTGGTTGTTTCGTTGCATGCTTCTTATGCTTGTTTGTTCCCTAGCCTTGGCCAATAATAGGCTGTGTTTATCGCTGCGCTGTTTGTGCTGCCGCTGTAGGAAAATCCAGCCGCCGAGGGATTGTGGTTCGTCGCTGTTACATGCTCTTCACCAAAGTTGTCCGCGCAGCCATAACCAGCTGCCGACTCCGTTTGACCCCGGGGCTGAGTGCGCCATGGACATGGACTCCATGTGGGCATGGAGCGGACGATCGCAGCCTCTCCGCTTCCGGTGATCGGCACAACTCGTAGGGACGAACGATTCCCCGTCCACGAAATGTCTTGACCAATTTTCAAAAAAAAAGAAAAAGAAATGTCTTGACCAGAGATGAACCGCTGGTGCAAGTACTACAGCAACAGCCTTTGACCAGACGACGGCTGCTGACCCCGTCGCCGGGCCTTGGCCCCCCGAGTCCCCCACTTCTACCAACCTCAGGCCGCCGAGGCTTCAACCCCTGCCCCGGGCCCGGCCGCGGCCGTCGTTTACCTGTCCTGACATATTTACCTGCCGCCCGCACGCGCGCGTCGCTCCTTTTATCGCCTCTCTTAAGTCCCACCCAGCAGGATCGATCGATCGACCCCGCGCAGCTCCGCCCCCAAATCCACCCACCCGATTCCTCCACACTCCATGGACCTAGCCAAGCCGCCGTCGACGGCCGCCTCATCGTCGGGGGCGGAGACGCCGAACCCGCACGCCTTCACCTGCGAGCTCCCGCACTCGATCTACGCGCTCGCCTTCTCCCCGGCCGCGCCCGTCCTCGCCTCGGGCAGCTTCCTCGAGGACCTCCACAACCGGGTCTCCCTGCTCGCCTTCGACCCCGTCCGCCCCTCCGCCGCCTCCTTCCGCGCGCTCCCGGCGCTCTCCTTCGACCACCCCTACCCGCCCACCAAGCTCCAGTTCAACCCGCGCGCCGCCGCGCCGTCGCTCCTCGCGTCCTCCGCCGACACGCTCCGCATCTGGCACGCCCCGCTCGACGACCTCTCCGCCGCCGCCCCGGCCCCCGAGCTCCGCTCCGTCCTCGACAACCGCAAGGCCTCCTCCGAGTTCTGCGCGCCGCTCACCTCCTTCGACTGGAACGAGGTCGAGCCCCGCCGCGTCGGGACCGCCTCCATCGACACCACCTGCACCGTCTGGGACATCGACCGCGGCGTCGTCGAGACGCAGCTCATCGCGCACGACAAGGCCGTGCACGACATCGCGTGGGGCGAGGCCGGGGTCTTCGCGTCCGTCTCGGCCGACGGCTCCGTCCGCGTCTTCGACCTCAGGGACAAGGAGCACTCCACCATCGTCTACGAGAGCCCCCGCCCCGACACGCCGCTGCTCAGGCTCGCGTGGAACCGCTCCGACCTCCGCTATATGGCCGCGCTGCTCATGGACAGCAGCGCCGTCGTCGTGCTCGACATACGTGCGCCCGGGGTGCCCGTGGCCGAGCTGCACCGGCACCGGGCGTGCGCCAACGCTGTCGCGTGGGCGCCGCAGGCCACTAGGCACCTCTGCTCGGCTGGGGATGACGGGCAGGCACTGATCTGGGAACTGCCCGAGACGGCGGCGGCTGTACCTGCCGAGGGGATTGATCCTGTGCTAGTGTACGACGCAGGCGCCGAAATAAACCAGCTTCAGTGGGCGGCCGCCCACCCGGACTGGATGGCCATCGCCTTTGAGAACAAGGTCCAGCTTCTCAGGGTCTGACAAGGTTGGTACCAGTCATGGTGATCTTTGGTTTGACACTCTTATATTTTTATAAAATTTCTGTTGATTTATGTCAATTTGGAACTTAACTAGAGACGATCGTGCACAATGGTATGAGGTACTGTAATTGTACAACTTAACTAAAGAATCATACAGAGCTAACTCGGTCTGCTGATTTTTTTTAGTCCTATGAAGTCTGGAAGTTGCTACTTGCTAGTTTTTGTGCATCCATGCAATTTATTATGAACTACCTACAAGGCCACAAGCTGATTCCCTTTTCTCTATGTGCTGATCATAAGTGCTAAATGCAGTATATTTTTTAAATTCATGTATGAGGAATTTAGAATAAGTTCATCTTTATTTGAAAATTACCTAAAACTTAAACCAAATTGATAGCACATAATTGGTGATCTATGTTTTCCAGTACAAACATGCAGTTCTGAATTTTGTGAACTTAAGGAAAAGGTCCAGTTTTCACCAAGGAACTCTAGGCTAGTTTTGTGCTAGCTGAACGATGGTAAATAGTTCCATTAATAGGTGAACCATAATGTCAATTAGCATGAAAGCACTTCAACAAACGTCTGCCTTTGCACATTGCATACTGTCTCTGTTGCTATGCCAACATCCTCTGACCCTTCTTCTCCATCTCTCTTAACACTGGATAGGATAATGTGAAAAAAAAAATTAGTGTTAACTTGAAATTCCAGCATCTGTTTATGATCAGATTAGAAAAACGACATTAATAAATATTTTAAAAATACAACGACAGCATTGGGACTGTAATTTCCTGTTTCCCTTCGGCCTTCTCATCTTCATTTCTGAGTGTAATTCCCAGTTTCCTAGCAATGAAAATGTTTTACATCAGGACTCTCCCATATGAGGCTATAAGTTTCCTTCTCTTACAGAAGATTATAGTTACAAAATCCTGAGCCTAATCCTCTGTGTTCTTACGGAATTCAATCATCTGGCCCTTTGCTCTTAAGATAAGATTTTTACTATTAATTCCTAGGTTAGCTTGTTCTTATCTGTTGCATATTATCGTTATATGATATTGGTGTATTGCATTTGCATGTTGTTTGCCTCTTAGTTACGGTTGCTGTACCTGTACTGTTGCCAATCTTTCGTGTTATCAGGTCCATTGGTATTTGAATTTGTTTCGCTGAAAACAGCAATCACCAATGGCTGCATTTATAATATGATGATCAACTTTCACGAGATTGAACATTGTTCTTTCAGCTGCCAGGAATTTTAAATAGTTCTTCCTAAAAACTTATATTGGGCTGTGCTTTGCCTTAGCGCTCCTAAAGAAATTGTGGTGCTGATTGATATCCCATATATTTCACATGAAAAAGCTCCTTCTTGTGATGCAGAAATATTTTGAAGAAATCTCGATTATGTGGAGCCCTAGGACATGGAAACCATCTGCTTGTATTCATCTTGTGTTGAGAAACACCTCGACATAATTGCTACACCATAAACCCCAGAAGCAGCCATTCTGCTGAGCTCCGGCAAGCAAGGAACCATATCTGTTCCAGGGTGCTACCTCTTTGTCTAGCGAATGAAGTCGTCTTAAATCTCAGCAAAATCTACATGTGCTAGCAGATTTATCTCTGACCTTCCTGTGAATGTAGAAATATATAGAGGTACTAGCTTTGACTCAGTCCTGCAGTGGCCCAGAATGGGTTACAACATCATTTGGCCATTCCCAATGTTTTGGCCTTGTTCTGTTCTCCAGTAGTTCAGTTTGCTCCGTTACTTTCTCAGTTTATAGCCATGAATGAAAACTCCTTAAGATTTAGGGCAAGTACACTGGTCTTGTGTATCATAGCGTTCTCATGTAATGCCATGTAATCTTGATTTAATAATGATCCCGTCGAAATGAACTGTCATGTACCATAGGTTTGATCTTGAGACGATTTAATGCCAATGTATCATATGCTGTCATTAAGCTGTTTACTTGCCCTTAGTATCCTGGTATGGGGTCAGCATGACCTTCTAATTAAGTTATGCGAAAAAGGGTTCCTATGTAAATGGCTACGGTTATGAAACTAGTAATTGATAATTGAAGAAAGAGCGTAAGCTGAAATTTGATGTTGAAGATCGATTGTTTTGAAGAACTGACGCCCTGTTAGCAGTGACAAGTGCCGTAATCGGATCATGGTCTCATGGGGTGAATTCTGACCTTAATTGGTCCCCCATCCAAAGGCCGAAGTTTTGTACTAAGAACGTGGAAAAAAAAAGTTGTGGGATTTTACAGGATTTTCTGAGGCCACAGTGTAACACTGGAATTTCTTGGCTGTGCATCGGTGGGCCGTCGAACTTTCAGATAACGGGCTGTATTTTGTCCGCGCATTGTCACCTTGTACTGTACCATCATCATGTATACGAAAACTTATAGTTGCAGTCTCTATCTATAGCCCTATATAAGGACAAAGTGTAGGGTTTTTTTTTTTTGCAGTTTCCTTTTAGGAAAAATGTATATTCCCCATGCAGAAAAGAATCCAATTCTAGTTTCTCCTAAGTCAACACATATTAAAGTTGCACTATGTTTATTTTTTATATATAAATACTAATATTTAAAATATTATAAAATGAGTATTTATAGCATACAAGCATTTTGTGTTGATATTTTTTATAAAATAATTGATAAGACTTAAGATGATTTGAGCCATATAATAAAGGAAAAAAGTCTACTTAACCCGGCCTACTTCACCCCCAAAGCCCAAACTACTGGCCTACTTCACCCCCAAAGCCCAAACTACGAAATCATCTATTTTACCTCCTAAATTTTTTAAAATCTATCAAATTACCCCTGAGGGGTCTTGAATGGTGGTTTTGTCTTTATAATTTTTTGCTGAATTTTTAAAAAATATGATAAATCATAAAAAACATAAAATAAAAAAATCCAATTTTATTAGACCACTAAATAGGTCTACACAATGAGCACATAATATGGTAATGGTATGCTTTAGTATAATTTTTTTAAAATTCATATCTACAGAAAAGAAACCCACACCTCGCATCATCCGCTTGCCATCACGCCGGCCACCGACCTCCGCCGCCGACGGAGTACCTGCCTCTGCACCCCGCCTGCGCGCCGCAGCCCGCCAGTGACCGCGGGTGGCCCGCCCAGCAGCGCCCGCGTTTCGCCCCTGCCGAGGTCGCGCCGCCACTGCCGTGCGCCATGACAGTCGCCGCCCCTTTTCACGTCCACCACCGACTCTCTGTGCGCATAGGTGCCGATCTCTCCTGCTTCTCCCACCTCTTCTCTGCACGGATCTACCAATTCATATCTACGAATCTCGGTTTTGCCTTTTTTTTTTAACTTTCTCATTACCGAGCGGTGAGACAGGTCCCATGTCGGCCCTTCAGCACCGCAATGGAGGGCTCCCGGCGGGGTGCTGCACGGCGGCATTGGAGAGGCCTGACGTGCGATGGAGGGTGTCCGAGACGGCGTGCAGCTGGGCGCCGGCAACGGAGGGACTTCAACCGGGTTGCTAAGCTTCAGCGATGTACATCTGCGTCCTGTATTCACTTTGTGCCAACATCGATATGCAGCAGGATTAAGGTACACCATCCTCAGCCGTGGCAGTTTGTTTCCAATTGGACCTGTTCAATATTGTCCCATGACAGACAATTACATCTACAAATACTGGCTGTGCACCCATTGCTCCCACAAAACGCCTTGCTATACGAATTTCAATCCTTGCAGATCCAAGTTTTCCTATTTTCGTCTTATTTCCTTCTTCCCTTTTACCTTGCATGCATTAACACCAGAGCTCAACATTGCCTACACTTCGATTGGAATAAGTTATGGTGATGCCGAAAACTGAATAGAGAGGATTAAAGACTGAACTGAATAAGATAAGTACTTTGCAAGCACTTATAATACGGATGCTTAATATTTGTTTTGGAACTGTCATCACAGCGAACCATGATTCCCAGTGCTATTTAGCATAAAAAATAGATGTGAATATGTCAGCACACTGTGTGGGTTTGCTTTTCTCCCTGTCTAGATCAGTAAAACAAACAGCGATAGTTTTTCAGAAATCATATTCTAAAAATTTAAAGACCGGATTTTTAGGTCACCAAAATGACTTCCGAGAGTTATCAAACGGCAGTCTGGGAGCTATTCCTGCACGGATGTAATTTGTGACTGCTCATGTCCAATTTGTCTACAGATGCTACATTTGGTTAAGAGCATACAAAATTTTTGCTCCCAAACATACTGTTCTGTTCAACTATGTGTACACAGCTGCTCCTGCTCCATATTCTAATGCCAGTTGTTTATTTGTTCACAGAAGAAAAAAAAAGGTCCCGTCGCAGGACTAAAAATAAGGACATTTTTGGCCTCCAAGATAGTGCCCCTCCAAATTCCAGATTGGCCATCCAATTCAGACTTTAATTTTCATAGCAAACAGATTGCAATGTCTACCAGTAAGCAACATGCCATATTTGCTATTTTAGTCTTTTTTTGGTTTCATATTTTTCTTCAACTTGCAAATGTATATCTTTCAACCTTTCGTCTAACCTGGATACTTTCACTCTGCCTGCACAGTTGCAGTTCGTCGATGTTTTATCCTCCATGATCATAAGAAGTTTGGAACACATCCCACAACAGGACTCGCTCTCCTGATGGGCAGCTTTGCCAAGCATTGAAACTTCTTGGCCTGATGGCAGAATGAGCCACTGAAACATCCATCTACTATGCTAAATGCTAACATAGTCCTACGAAGGGCTCGAATGACAACCGAACTGTAACTAATTTTGCTAAACTTTTGGTTCCGTATATAGAAGGACGGCCCTGGTGCAAGCGGTAGAGCTTTACCGCCTGTGATCAAGAGGTCCAGGGTTCAAGCCCTAACCTCTGTACATTTGTGCAGGGATGACTATTGGCTATTTTCTCTTCCTCAGACCCCGCAGTGTGGGAACCTACGGCACTGGGTACGTCTTTTTTTTTTCCGTATATAGTCATATAGTGTGCTACAAGTCAGGCTTGCCGACCCGTGCGAAGCATGGGGCATCTGCTAGTTCACGGGGTATCTGCTAGTTTATTATTTAGATATACTCATGTGGAATCCAACAAAATTGGGTTTTTCATTTTATGTTTTTTTATGATTTACTATAATTTTTAAAGTTTCAACGGACATTAAAAAAGCCAAAACTACTATTACTGTAGCAAAACCACCGTTTGAACGTAATTTGACCGGTTTAGGAAAGTTTAGGGGTAAAATAGATGATTTTATATTTTTGGGTGTAAAGTAGACTACCTTTGATAGTTGGAGGGTTAAGTAGACTTTTTTTTTCTATAATAAAGCTAGAATTGTATTGTTATCTTGCCCTTGAGTTCAGAAATAACCACAGGCCCATTGGCAGTTGCGGTCTTGCGGAGCATGTCTTCTTCCTGCATTGGCATCTGCTGAACGCCGCGGGCCTGACCGCGTCCGTATCCATTCCGAGTTTTCTCGCGTCCCAACCAACTCACAGATAAGCATGACCCAATCCAATTACTTGCTTATACTCCTGCTAGACAGTCGGCGTCAAGAACCGTATGTTGGCTCATTGATTGCGGATTGCTACTCTTGCCTGCTTTGGACTGTGGACTAGTATACTATTACTTCCGATCCATGGGCGGCGCCGCCTGCCAACCTCTTCCAGCCCGGAGATTCGAGACTCGGCAGACCCAATTTGGTTTCCGAGACGAACGGCCGGCGGCAGCCGACGACTCCAAACGGCAAACGTGCACGCCGCCTGTGCGCACTGCGCAGCCTTCTCACCGGGACGCTGCGAAAGGGACCGCGAGGATAAAAGAAGCCATGTGCCCGCGCGCGCCACTGGAGACGGACGACGTGCGCCCCATCGTGACGCCCGATGGCGCGCTTACCAAATAATTTAGCTTTTGCTATGGTATACGTGCGTGCGTGTCAAGCGATTAATTAGTGGCTACACGTGAATCTGGCGTGCCGACGGACGAGGCACGCCACGCGTTGGATCGAGTGGCTCATCACGAGGGCTAGCGGATTAGTTCGTCAGATCGACGGGAACGCACAACATGCTACTAGCGCACTAGCACTACGAGGCACGATTGCGGACTAGGAGTAGTACGTACGTGTATACGGGGCATTGATACCCTCATCTATGTACGTACGTATCCGTATACTGCTCCAAACAATACAGCTTTCTGTCAACACTGGACACGATCACATCAAGACGAGCACTGCGTGCAGATTCCCAGTGGGGTAACACGCGCGCAGCGTCATTCTCGTGTTACCTTTCGTCAAACGTTTATCACGCAATAAATGTGCGGAACTGATCCGCGGAATAAACAATGCAAGCGACACCAGAACCGATCGAAAATTACTTCCACGTCCGTCTGACGAAAGCGCCGGACCGACGCAGGCGAACATTCCCCCGAGTAGGTAATCACGGGTTGATCCGGTACCCGTCGTCCATCACATTCACATCACGCCCATGGGACTTGATCATCGTACGCAGTCAAGCACTAGTCGTCGGTACCAGCCTCGCCAGGTCCTCACGTTCCACACTCCACACCAGAAACACAGGCCGCCCGCGCCGGCCCTTCAACGGCGGCGGGCAGCGACGACAGACTTCAAACGTGCACGCACTTTCTTTTTGAGGGGAAAACTTGCACGCACTTGGCTACGCGTTGGACGGGCGGAAACTTAATGATGACACATGGGTTATGGCTGACGCAGCCGCCTTGTGCCCCAGCCTTCTCTCGCCGAGACGCCGCGAAAGGGACCGCGGAAGAAGGCGAAGCTAACCGAAGCGATGTGCCTGGCGGCCCGCGCGCGCCACAGACGACGTGCGCCCCGCCGTGACGGCCGATGGCTTACCGAATAGTTTGCCTTTGTCACTTGCTAGCTAGGGGCCTAGGGTACGTGCCAAGCGATTTCCACATACACTCGTTGGAGTGGCTCATCACAAGGCCGGCCTTGCGGATTAGTTCGTCAGATCGATCGGAACACAGCAATATGCAGCCACACTAAGCAGTACGTACTCCTACGCGGCACGATTGCGGACTAGGAGTACGTCAGCACTGCTGTCCCTGTTGACCTACCGGCAGTGGCAACGGAGAGGGAAGCTGTTTCGTCAGACTGAAGATGAGCAACCTGAAGCAGTCGAGTCGGGAACGGAGTCATGTGTGAACTGGGTTAACTACTGCGCCGTACGGCGTCTGGGCGAGTATAAGATGAAAGTAGCGTTGGCTGTGTTTGGTTTGTGAACAAGTGGATTGGGTTGGGTTTAATCTAGTTTTATGGGATGAGATAAACCCCACATTATGTTTGATTAAGGGTTGGGTCCAAACTAGTTTTCGGTTTGGTTGGAAGGACCAAGGGGATGAAATGGATGTCTTCTTAACACCGTCAACCGTGCAGTCAATGGAGCCCACCTGTCATCCACTTTTTTCCTTATCTTCTTCCACTGCTAGCCCAAACGCCCAGCAAATCGCCATGGACGTCGGGGATGGGACCGGTGTCCCCAGTGGCGCTCGCGGTGGCGGGTGGCCGCGCGCGTCGCCGGCCACGCTCGCGGTGGCGGCGGCCCCGCGCATCCGCGGCGGCGCTCGCAGTGGCGGCGGCCCCGCGCGTCCCCGGCCGCGCTCGCATAGCGGGGCTCCTTGGCCCGGCGCGGCGCTGCTTGCCCGGGCCACCACCTCCCGCCACGCCCCGCACAAGCGCCGGCGGCCGCCGCCTCCCCTTCCCGCGTCCATCTGCTCGAGCTGGAGCTCCGGCCGCCGCACCCTACCACTGCGCTGCCCTGCCCTGCCCCGAGCCTCGCACATGCTCTCCGGCCGCCGCCTCACGAGCTCGCGCTCGTGCCCATCCCCGCTGCCCTGCAAGACAGAGCAGATGGCTTCCGTGCGGGATCGCGTGGTCCGCTCGTTTTTTAGAACCCCGTCAACCCGCGCATCTGGAGAGCATATTCCCTGTTGGTTGAACCCAACCCCCTTTCATTTTTCATCTAAACGGGTTGGTCTAGGTCAAACCCACTTCGATCCACACCAACCTACGAACCAAACACAGTCGTAGGGTGTGAGATTGGGTTATCAGCTACGTAAAGAATCTTCCACTTAAAAAAAAACACTAAATGCACCTTGTTATTCCTCTACTGAAGAACAGACCTCGTCTATTCCTTGCCTCGTTCCTGCTTTCCCTACAGATAAACATACTGGATAACGTTGCCACACACACGTTCATCATGAGTGTCACACAATCGCACAAAGTCCTGGTCCCGGGAGCACTACAGATTCCTACATCATCATCAGTATAGCCGAGGAGGTGAAGAAGGTAATTAACACACACGCGCAGCGTCGTACTTTCATCAAAGCGTTTTGTCACGCGGAAAATGTGCGGAACTGAGCTGCGTGGTTAACAACGCAAGCGACACCTATAACGACCGAATTGAATATATCTCACTTCCACGTCCGGCTGACGAAATCGCCGGAGTACTGTGTGTTCACTTGTCCGGTCCAAAAGGCGAACATGCATCCCGGGTCATCACCAAAACGCGGGGTTGATCTGTTTCCGTCGCCCATGGACTTCATCGTACGTGTGCTTTACCTCCAACGGCACGCGGTCAAGCACTAGTCGTCGGTAGTACCAGCCTCGCCCCTGGTCCTCGCGTTCCACGCTCCACACCACAGGCCGCCCACGCCGGCCCGTTCAACCCCCGTAGGTAGCACGGGCACCGGGCACACGGCGGCCGGCAGGTGCACGCACCTTTCCTCACCGGCCAAGTCGCACCATCCCACTGCCACCAAATATACCACGTGAAAACAACCACCGTTTCGCACTTCGTACTACACGCGGCGTGCCTGCCCGGCTACTATCTCCGCCTCCCTCCCTCTATATAACGAGCGCGCGGCTTCAGAGCTCGCTCTGACTTGTCCACCATATCCTGTCCGCTCGGCGCCTCCGCCCGTTGCTTACTTGCTTCGTCCCGCGTCCCGCGAGAATTCTATCTATCCACAAACAAGAGACCACCACCCTGCTTTCGTTTCGTGTCAGACAGCAACTCTGCCTTTGGCCTCGAAGCAGAGCTCTCTGCTTCGTCAATTCCGCCGGTCCAACTCGATCGATCAGTCCACTGATCCATCGATCATGGGGTTCCCGCTGGTGTGCTACTGCCTCCCGATCCCCAAGCCGGTGATCGCCTTCTGCAAGCTGCTCAGCGCCATCCGGGACGCCGTCCTGCTCATCCTCGCCATCTTTGGTCTGTGCAGCTTCCCGCAGCACGACGCCACCGCGCGGCGCGGCGCGGCGGACGCCGCCCACAAGCCCGAGGAGGTCAAGAGCCGGCTCCCCGCCGTGGAGTTCGCCCAGCTCCTGACCGAGCAGCGGCAGCCGTCGTCGACCGGCCCACGCGGCGTGCGAGTGCCGCGACCACGAAGGCGGCGAGGACGACGACGCGTCCGCGCAGGCCTGCATCGTGTGCCTGGAGACGCTGGAGGCGGCGGACGAGGTGCGGCGGCTGGGCAACTGCGCGCACGCCTTCCACCGGGCCTGCATCGACCGCTGGATCGACCTCGGCCGAGCGACGTGCCCGCTGTGCCGCTCCGACCTCCTGTCGCGCCCGCGGGGCCGGGCCGCGCTGGGCCGGCTCGCCATACGTCTCACCACGCGCGTTTGGTGAGGACACGGACAGGACAGGACCGGCTTGCATTGGTGGAGGGCAGTCTTGTCTTTTTGCTCGATGGCCGGACCCCGGCCGCGGTCGCGGTTGCCGGTGGTGCCGGCCGGAATGGCGCGGACAGGTCAGCGACGGCGATCGGGCCGCCGGCCGGGTGGTGTACGTGTACCAGCTGCTCT
>JALGXP010001051.1:0-17814 GCA_023333625.1 Bothriochloa decipiens
CTGGAGATGCTCTTAACCAATTAGAGTTAGTAACACAAACAAACACACATTGTATACACTGTGCAAGAAACCATTGCTCATCAATGATGATAACCTAAGAAACAAACACAGGTAAAAGAAAATCCCTTACGAGTATGCCTTGAAGATCCGTTGCTGAATAAGAGCTCACACTTTTCCCCCTCTCTCTTTTCTTGTATCTGAGAAAAGGAAATTATCATTTACAGGAAATGAATAAAATAAGTTGATGAATCGAAATAAAATTAGGTCCAAATCAACCTTCCTTGAGGTCGAGTAACTTTAGTAACTTCATCTTTTGCTGGTTTGTCTTTCTTTGGTGTGATGTCAGGTGAATCACTTTTTACAGCTGCAACCTCTGAAAAAAGGGAAAAAGATGGGTATAATTATTTATTAAGAACAATTTCAAAACAAGAATACAAAACCAATGTGCAATGTATACCTTCTTGAATAGGATTAGCTGATTGCTGCTTTTGCAGAGAAAAACAACGACCAAAATAGCAAGGAAAAGATGAGAACGATTATTAGACATTGCAAATCAGAACTTCATCACTGCAGCTGAAAGGTAATCTTCTTACTAGCCGTACCACTCTCAGTTTCTTCAGTATGTTGTCAAATTGGGTGGTATCATATACCCATTTGTTACGAGGATTATCTACACCAACACCTGCATACAGATCAGAGTCATGCGGTCAGCAAACTCAGCTGTGGCCATTTTGGTTCTCTAATCAGTAAATTTTGAAAGCCAAGAATTCTAGAAGAGAGAGTGGACCTAGTGTGTCCTGCTTGTTTTTCACCCTAACATGACCCTTTATGCCTTGTTTGTCTTTGCCAAGGCCTTCGCCTTCTTCCCATCCCTAAAACAGTATTTATCATAGTATAGGATTGTTAGTAAGTGCATTGATCATTATAGAATGAATACAACAACAACAACAACATAGCCTTTTATCCCAAGCAAGTTGGGGTAGGCTAGAGATGAAACCCAAAAAAAGACATGGAACAAAGAACACATAAAACGTACAAGAGAAAGAGTACGGTTCAGGCACGTTAATTGCTAGTCTCCAAGCGCTCCTATCCATGGCTAAATCCTTAGGGATATTCCACTCCTTAAGGTCTCTCTTAATCGACTCGTCCCAAGTCAGTTTAGGTCGACCTCTACCGCGCTTTACATTATCGATCCGCTTTAGAATCCCACTACGCACCGGCGCCTCAGGAGGCCTCCGTTGGACATGCCCGAACCATCTCAACCGGTGTTGAATCAATTTCTCCTCAATTGGTGCCACCCCAACCCTATCCCGAATATCGTTGTTTCGGACTCTATCCCTTCTTGTGTGCCTACAACACCATCGTAACATACGCATCTCTACTACACTCAATTGCTAGATATATCGCCTTTTTGTAGGCCAACATTCAGCACCGTATAATATCGCCGGACAAATCGCTGTCCTATAAAACTTACCTTTTAATTTCTGAGGCACCCTTTTGTCACAGAGGACGCCTGAAGCCTGACGCCATTTCAACCAACCGACTGAAATTCTATGCCTAACATCTTCATCAATGTCGCCATCCTTTTATAGCATCGATCCTAAATACCGAAAAGTATCCTTCTTGGCCACCACTTGCCCATCGAGGCTAATGTCTCCCTCCTCATTTCCAGTCGCGCTGAAATCGCACCTCATGTACTCGGTCTTGCTCCTACTAAGTCTAAATCCTTTCGACTCTAGCGTGTGTCTCCATAGTTCTAACTTCCTATTAACCCCTGCCTAGTCTCATCCACTAGCACCACATCATCAGCAAAGAGCATACACCAAGGGATATCACCTTGTATGTCCCTTGTAACCTCATCCATCACCAAAGCAAATAAATAAGGGCTCAATGCTGACCCTTGATGTAGTCCTATTTTAATTGAAAAGTCACTGGTATCGCCATCACATGTTCGGACACACGTCACCACATCCATGTACATATCTTTGATGAGGGTGATGTACATAGTTGGGACTTTGTGCTTTTCCAAGGCCCACCACATGACATTTCTCGGTAATTTGTCATATGCCTTCTCGAGGTCAATAAAGACCATGTGCAAGTCCTTCTTCTGCTCCCTATATCTCTCCATCAATTGTCGTAATAAGAAAATCGCCTCCATGGTCGACCTACCAGGCATAAACCCAAATTGGTTTTGGGTCACACTTGTCACTCTTCTTAGACGATGCTCGAAAACCCTCTCCCAGAGCTTCATCGTATGGCTCATCAACTTAATCCCACGGTAATTAGTACAACTTTGAACATCTCCCTTGTTCTTGAAGATCGGTACTAATATACTTCTCCTCCATTCTTCAGGCATCTTGTTTGACTGAAAAATGAGGTTAAAAAGCTTAGTTAACCATACTATCGCTTTGGCACCTAGGCATCTCCACACCTCAATGGGGATACCATCAGGGCCCATCGCTTTACCTCCCTTCATCCTCTTCAAAGCCTCCCCGATCTCTGCCTCTTGAATTCTCCTCACGAAGCGTCTGTTGGTATCGTCAAATGAGTCATCCAACTCTAAGGTAGGACCCTCATTCTCCCCATTAAACAACTTGTCAAAGTACTCTCTCCACCTGTCCTTGATCTCCTCATCCCTCACCAAAAGTCGATCCGTCCCATCCTTGATGCATTTGATTTGGTTGATGTCCCTCGTCTTCCTCTCGCGGATCCTAGCCATCCTATAAATGTCCTTCTCCCCTTCCTTCGTGCCTAGCCGCTGATAAAGGTCATCATACGCCTAACCTTTTGCTACACTCACCGCTCGTTTTGCAGCCCTCTTCGCTATTTTATAGCCCTCAATGTTGGCTGCACTCTTGTCATGATAGAGGCGCTTGAACCACTCCTTCTCCCTAATAGCCCTTTGCACCTCGTCATTCCACCACCAGGTGTCTTTCGCTTCCGGTTTGCCTCCCCTACTCACGCCAAACACATCCGAAGCCACCTTCCGAATACATGTGGCCATCTTTAGCCACATGTCGTCAGCATCTTCTCCTTCTTCCCACGGCCCCTCATCTAGCATCCTCTCCTTAAATGTTTGTGCTGCTTCCCCTCTAAACTTCCACCATTTTGTTCTCGCAATCTTGGGCCGATTGTCCCGGTGGCCACGTACCCGAAAGCGAAAATCCGCCACCACAAGGTTGTGTTGAGGGACAACACACTCCCCAGGTAACACCTTACAATCTAAGCAAGCACGTCTATCTCCCCTCCTTGTAAGGATAAAGTCGATCTGGCTCAGGTGTTGTCCACTACGAAATGTCACTAGATGGGATTCCCTCTTCTTAAAGACGGTGTTCGCTATCAACAAATCGTAGGCCAACGCGAAATTCAAAACATCCTCCCCCTCTTGATTTCTACTGCCATACCCGAAACCCCCATGCACCCGCTCGAGACCTACATTAGTCGCACCCACATGACCGTTGAGGTCTCTACCTATGAAGAGTTTCTCGCTGATAGGCACAGTACTAACCATGCTATCGAGATCTTCCCAAAACTGCCTCTTGGTGCTCTCGCAAAGACCTACCTGTGGGGCATAGACACTGATCACATTCAGAGCCGAATCTCCTACTACCAACCGGACTAGGATAATCCGGTCGCCTTGCCTCCGCACATCAAATACTCCATCCTTAAGGCTCCTATCGATCAAGATGCCTACACCATTCCTACCCGATGTTGTCCCCGTGTACCAAAGTTTGTAGCCAGTATCCTCCACCTCCTTCGCCTTCTCGCCCTTCCATTTAATCTCCTCAACGCATAGGATATTTACACGCCTCCTAATTGCTGTATCGACTAGCTCTCTTAACTTACCCGTTAGGGACCCTACATTCCAGCTACCTAGACGAATCCTAGTTGGCTCGGCTAATTTTCTTACCCTTCGCACCCGTCGAGGGAAGTGCGAAGACCCTTGCTCATTTTTCACTACACCCGGGCGCAAATGTAGCGCGTCACAAAGGTTGCGATGACCCGACCCTTGCTCATTTATCATCGTATCCAGATCACGATACGACGCTCCACTAAGGGGATGACGACCCAGCCCTTGCCCATTTGACACTGCACCCGGGTTCCGATGTAGCGCGTCGCTAAGAGGGTTACGTCCCAACGAATCTCTTGTGAGTTTCATATCCATGAGAGTGGCTGGTTTTGAGATGTTGGCTAGCCGGACCTAACACACCCTCCTCCTTTATCCGGGCTTGGGACCGGCTATGTTGAAACGACTCAAGAAAGTCTTCCAATGAATGAATAAATATACACAATATAATTCCACATAAAGTCAGCAAAACTCGGAGAAGCAACCAATTTACAGAACCCACGGTTCATTCGTTCATGTATGTTTTTGTCTGGGCAGTTCCAGAAAATCAGAACAAAATTAACTCGCAAGAGACACCAGCTACAGGATAATTTACGCCTCCATTATTTTGATTCACATTAATTTTCATTGCGTGACTAAAATGTTATGGGTTCTATACTTCTATTTAAGTACCATTAACACCTCTTTAGTCTCGATGATTTATCCAAAACAATTGCAAGTGCTAACGAACAATTGAAGATAGAATCTGATAATCCGCGTGTCAAATTTCCCCAGGTGACACAACACTCAGTTTTTTCAATCAACAAAAAAAATGCGCGACGACGCTACTGGTCGGATCACGTACCATTTGCTTCATAAGGCGGAAGGCGGCGGATTGCCGCGCGATCCCGACGTAGCATGTGGGCGCCTCGGGGGTAGCCATGGCGCCTGTTCTGCGTTGGATCGTCGCGGCTTTCACCGCAACCGGACCGCCGGGTAGTAGCCGCGCTCTCTCCTGAGTTGCCCGGAAGAGGAGGCAGAGAGGGAAACCCTAGCTAAGCGGGGAAGGGCGTTTTGAGGCCGTGGTTTTTGCCTCGAGATTCGCGCTAGGTGGGTTGGTGAGGCTTGACCGGTGATGGCCCCGTAACTGCCCAACGGGATAGGCCTACTGGGCCGGAAGATGCCTATTGATGGGCTTTTTCTAACACCCAGTAGGCCCCATTTCTTTTGACCCCGGCGCCTCCTTCCTCCTGTGCAACTGCGACTGCTGGACGCCGGCGCATCTTTCCCGTCGGTTGCTGATCTGCTGAACGTCGGCGTCCTTCCCCGTGACCTCACTCGCCCGCGCCGCTCTCCCTCCCCTTCGGCATACTCCTACAACCGTGGGGCTCGGCCTCCCTTGCTACTTGCCAAGGTAAGGAAACCCTACCACCTGCAACCTTGTTTTCTCTTGCCAAATGCATGTCATATCAAGCTTTCGATTGAATTTGCTTCATTCAACGCACGCAGTACGATTAGGCCACTGATACGTGAATATGGCAGTATGAATTTGAGCTGATTCCGCCCTACTCCTTCCCAACGGTAAAATTTGGACGGATGACAAAGCTTAATAGAGCTAAGTCTTTATTGGGGCATAACCTTAGAATAGGTTGCGTTTTGAGGCATTCTAAGCATATACCATAGCATAAAGTTACTAAGCTCATGTGTCTTCAACTGCTTCTGCCATTGTGATAAATGCCTAAACTGTTTGGTCATTTGTCAGGTTGTGCTTATCTCTTGCTTCATTGTTTTGTGCTTGGAATGTCAGCCTCCAAGCCCATTTCTCAGCTTATTTCCCATGTCGTTCTTGATTTGGATGGAACCCTTTTAAAAACAGGTGGCTGAAAAAACTTATATTTGATGTTTTTTCTAAAACTTAGAGTGTGTACTACATTCACTTGTCTGAGCCAACTTTGATTTTCTTGGTTGTACTAATTGGCAGGTTCCATTGTAAGTAAGGTGGTAAAAACGTTTCTTGCCAAAAATGGGAAAACGTGGGATAGCAACAAAGCTCACAAGCTAGTTGGGAAGACACCGAATGAAGCTGCAGCTGTTGTTTTAGAAGATTATGGACTCCCTTACACCACAGAAGAGTTCCTCTCAATGATTACTCCAATGCTCAGTGAACAGTAATTCCATTGGATCTTCTATGTGCTTGTATATTTGCTTATTATTTGCAGAAGTTGTACTGAAATACTATTTTAGGGGAGGGGATTTAGATGTATTTGATTTGACTGTATGTCTGCATCTTCTTGATAAGATCCATTGATGATTCTTTCATCATTTCTAGATGTGGATGCCTGTGTCCTTGACAGTCAGTTCTCTCCTTTTCTTTTTTGAGTTGCTGAATATCCTTGATTTACTACACCTCATATTACAGGTGGTGCAACATAAAACCTCTTCCAGGAGCTAATCGACTGGTAAAACATTTACGGAGTAATGGGGTGCCTACTGCTTTGGCTTCAAACTCACCAAGACCTAATATTATGGCCAAAATTTCCTGTCATCAAGGTATCTCTGGGAAATATGATTAGGCACTTCCTTTTTCAATTTGTTCGGTGTAGTTATTTATTGGTGAATTTGTTCATACCTTGTATAGGATGGAAGGAGTCTTTCTCTGCAATTGTTGGTGGAGACGAAGTAGAGAAGGGGAAGCCGTCCCCAGATATGTAAGATATGTCATCATCTCTGATACTCCAGATTTGCTTAATTCATCTCATTTTCGAATTTCCAATGTGCTGTTGTGATGGTATTCCAGATTTTTGGAAGCTGCAAAAAGAATGAATGCCACTCCTTCAAATTGCCTAGTAATCGAGGATTCCTTGTAAGTTTTTCCTTCTATAACTTTATGCTATATATGCTATACCCTTCAGAAAAACATTATGTGCCCTCTTCCCACCTGAAATATAGGAAGGCTACTAAAATCATGTTTTTGGATGTACTTGTGCAAACACACGAGATTTTAACTAGTGACAAAAAATGTTTACTGTGGTTCATTTTAAGAAGAGAACAGTGTTATACTCCATATTTGACCGATAATTTTAAATGGAGCATCTGAATAAGGTACTGTGGTACACATGACATTGTCTAATAATACAGTCATGCACCGTGTTGGCAGTTTCAGTCCTATGGGAGTATCTGTATCTTTACATCTGGGAGCTGGCCTATTGTTCGATCTTGCAGCAGGGAGTGGCGGATCAGTAGCGCTAGAAGCTCACAACTTCTGAGGAAATCTGCATATAATGTCTTGGTCTGGTTCGTGCCTTGGAAAAGGATTTGGAAAACTTAGGCCCCCCTATGGTGCAAATTTTGGCTTGTGGTGAAAAAAATGATGGACTGCTGATCGCCTGGCCAAGCATGGTCTTCCTCATCTGGCTGTATGCCTTCTTTGCGATCGAGTGAAGAATCTATCCAACACTTCCTTGTCTCCTGTGTTTGTGCCCGCCAGGTCTGGACTGAGGTTTTTCAGAAGTTGCAATTGATCTTATGGATGCTTCAGGCCAACACAGTAGTTTTTTGTTGGTGTCAAGCACTAAAAACATTGCCAAAGGAAATCAGGAAAGGTCTCAATTCACTCATCATCCTAGTAAGAGGTTTGTGGTCGTATCATTTTTTCTCTCTATCAATGAAACGACACACAGCTCTCATGTGCGTTCAAGAAAAGAACATCCTAGTGATATGGGAAATATAGAAGCACCGGAATTACTGTTTTTTATAGTGTGAGGTCAAAATTTATGACAATCCTACAGGTATTGGCAGATGAGTGTGTCCTCTGGTGCTCAGCTGGAGCTAAAGATCTCTGAGAGCTCCTGGTCAGGGCATTTACTTCAGGCATGTGATTTTAGTTTTGGGATAGCTGGTTACCTTTCCCTGTGGCTACCTCTCTTCTAGATTTTAGACTTTCGTGTTGTGGGTATCTTTGGATTTTCTCATTTTTCCTTTGTATTTCTCCTCTCTTATAATTATTAATGAAATGGTACACAAATACTTTGCACATGCAAGAAGAAAATACAGTCATGCATGACACCAGAATTTCTACTGAAGTAATTGTTTATTTTCTCTTCCCTATACATGTATAGTTCTGAGCTGACATCACATGTAGCATCTGTACTTTTTTCCTGATGACCTTTCCTTTAACTGGTTCAAATATGATGTAGGATGAAGTACTTTCGTCAAGAAATTACCTCTAACACTGTAATAATGATTGTGCTAGGCCAGGTGTTGCAGCTGGAAAAGCTGCGGGAATGCATGTCATAGCTGTACCCTCAATACCCAAAAAGACTGCTGAGTTCAGTTCAGCTGATGAGGTGATCGATTCCCTCCTTGACGTAAGGCCTGAGAATTGGGGTTTGCCACCATTCAACGATTGTATACTCGAACTCTTGAGCTTGTCTATCACTTTTGTTCATTCAGAGAACATAAGTATTCATTTAGCTTATCTGTGAATAAATTTTCCGTGCAGGGATTGAAGGTACTTTACCAATAGAACCATGGTTTATCAGTGGACCTGTGATCAAAGGATTTGGCCGTGGTTCTAAAGTACTAGGAATACCAACAGGTACCGTAGGCTAGAAACATAAAGGTTTCATATAACGTCTATTTAGAATCTTATTTTTGTTTCATTGAATGGGCCATTTCGGATGCTTCCATAACTAGCTTGTTTACTTTTGAATCATTCAGCATTTTGCCTCACTAAGAATGTTGCTAGACAACAAGACACCAGTAGGAAATGTGCTGACACTATATGATAGACCAACAGTTTCATGCTGGTTTGTGGGCCCAGGACATTATTTGGTAATACATAAATAGGTGTCCCTTTTATGTTATGCTCCCTCCAATTCATATGTAGGTTGTTTTAGTTTTGTGCTGAGTCAAACTTCTGACGTTGACTATGTTTTTAGAAAAATGCACCAACATCAACTTAGTTTTAATCAAATCCACCATGAAATACATACATAGTGCATTTATTAAATATTTAGATGTTAACAAACTTGGTCAAAATATCTACAACATCAAATTAGTATAATCAAATCCATCATGAAATATATACATAGTCCATTTATTTGGTTTTGTAGATTAATATGTTTTTAACAAACTTGGTCAAAACTAGAGAAGACTGACTTAGGACAAAACAAAAATGACTTACATGTTGGAATGGACAGAGGATTTACCAAAACATATATTTGCTGCTCTCGTGTACCAGGTTGGGCAACGTGCCATCATTCTGTTTGCTAATGGTTCTTGCTTGGAACTTTATTCTTCAATAAGTGTACTCTTATATGTTATGCTGTCTATTTCCTAATCTGGGTCATTTTGTGTAGTATTATATTATATTATTCTGTAGGAGTTCATATTTGTTTATTTAATACTGCTACACTCAAGTTTTCATGTTGAACACTGATGTTTCTTTTTTATACTGTAGCCAATTTACCCGCAGAGAACTTTGCCGACGTAGTGTCAGAGCATACGTCTGGGGTTTACTTTGGCTGGGCTGGACTTTCAACACGTGGTATATATAAGATGGTTATGAGCATTGGCTGGAACCCATATTTCGACAACACTGAGAAGACAGTGGTGAGTGTTCTTTACAGTCATTCTATACTTTGTTGTATGTTCTGTCAGTCGCTGAATCCTTGCTCTAGGTGAGAGCAGGATCCTTACTCTCATGGAGAGGATAGCACTCAGAGAACTCAGAGTTGGGGCAATTTTCTGGGGTTTATTTCTCACGCAATGCTATGCCAACCTGAGGGGTTGGGGATACATATTTATAGGGCTGCTAGCCAGCCAAGCATATACCAAGATGCTAGTCTAAGATGCTAGTCTAAGATGACACTAAGATGCTGTCCTAGATGTCCTAGATGCTATCCTAAAAGCAGATGCTAACTGTTGTCCTACAGATGCTAACAGCCAGTCAAGGATGTTGTCCTTGACAAACAGAAAACATGTGCTGTGTACTGCAGCCCCACTACCACCAGCCAACACAGAGACTTATCCATCACTCTCCCCCTAAGTCTTGTGTGGCTTCTTGTGAGGTATCTGAGCCATCTCGATCCTGGCGTGAAGTTCCTGGAACTTGACTCGCCCAAGAGACTTGGTCAGGAAGTCGGCGAGCTGGTCTTGGGTATTGATGTAGTTGGCCCGGACACTCCCTTCCGCCAGGCAGCTCCTGATGAAGTGATACCTCATCCGGATTTGCTTGCTGCGCTCATGGAAGACTGGATTCTTCGCCAAGGTCAAGGCGGACTTGCTGTCCACCCTGAGCTCCACTGCCTCTGCGTCTCTGCCAAGGAGATCGCCAAGCAGTTGAGCCAGCCACAGAGCCTGAGTAGAAGCGGTAGTGGCTGCGATGTACTCTGCCTCGCAGTTGGACAGAGCCACCACCTACTGCTTGACCGACTGCCAGCTGATCGGACACTTGCCAAGGAAGAACAGCGTCCCACCAGTGCTCTTGCTCGTGTCGATGTCGCCGACGTGGTCGTTGTCATTGTACCCGATGAAATGTGCCGCGCCGGGGCACCTCAGGTAGTGCAAACCGTAGTCGGAGGTGCCTGCGACGTAGCGGAGGATCCTCTTCACGGCCTGTTGGTGCTCCGTCATCGGTCGCTGCATGAAACGACTGACGTAGCCGACAGCGAACGCCAAGTCCGGTCGCGTGTGGACAAGGTAGCGAAGGCTGCCCACAATGCGCCGGTACTGCGTCGCGTCCACCTCCTCCTCCGTACTCTCCGGACTCAGCCTCAGCCTCTCCTCCATAGGAGTGTGGCTGGGTTGCAGCCGGTGAGGGCTGGGTTGCAGCCGGTGAGACCGCCCAGCCCCACAATGCGCTTGGCGTAGGCAGTCTGGCGAAGAGAGCTGCCGGAGCTGTCCTGATGGACCTCGATCCCCAGGTAGAAGGAGAGAGGGCCCAAGTCGCTCATCTAGAAAGTCACCCTCATCTTCTCCTTGAACGCCTTGATCTCCACCTCCTCGGTATCGGTGATCACAAGATCGTCGACGTAGACACCCACCAGCAGGGTCTTTCGTCCGATGCCCCGCCGGTAATGGCCGCCTCGTGCGGGCTTTTCTCGAAGCCCATCCCCTTCAGCGTGGAGTCTAGTTTGGCATTCCACGCCCTCGGTGCCTGCCGCAAGCCATAGAGGGCCTTGCGCAAGCCCAACACCTTGCCCTCCTTGCCGGGAATCACAAATCCCGGCGGCTGATGCACGTAGACCTCCTCCTTCAAGTCGCCGTTAAGGAACGCCGACTTGACATCCATGTGATGGACACGCCAGCCCTCCTGGGCAGCTAGCGCAAGGAGGAGTCGCACGGACTCCATCCGTGCCACGGGGGCGAAGGCGTTGTCGAAGTCGACCCCCCTGTTGCACGAAGCCTCATGCCACCAAGCGAGCCTTGTGCTTGACGATGGCGCCGACTTCATCCCTCTTCAGCTTGAACACCCACTTAAGGGTGATCACACGGTGACCACGAGGGAGGTCAGCGAGCTCCCAAGTCCTGCTGCATCGTGCCGCGTCTCCCTCCGCCTCAGCGAAGGAGCGAGGCTCACCGTCCTCGTGTGCTAGGTGCAGCTCCGCCTCGAAGTCGTGTACCGCCAACCCAGGGACAGGCTGGATGCCGAGGATGTTGTCCATGGTGCGGTAGCGAAGAGGCTCGTCGTCGTGGTAGGCGTCGACGCGGTCCTCGTCGTCGGACAGTGGAGTGGCGAACTCCACCGAATGCTGACGGGCCAAAACTGCTGGTGCCGACCTTGGAGATGCCAGCGCCGGTGCAGGAGAGTAGGGAGCCGGTGCAAGAGTGCGTGGCGTAGCCGGTGGTGGTGGTAGACTCGCTGGTGGAAAAGGCGGTGGAGGGCTCGCCGAAGCTGATGGCGAGTCGGGTGCCGAGGAGAACGAGCTCGGTGAAGATGAGCTACTAGCTCCCCCGGCTCCCTCCAGGTGGACGTAGTCGACGACAAAGTCCCTGAGGGTTGAAGCCGAGCCGTCGTCCACCGCCTTGTCCCAGGTCCAGCCTCGCCCTTCATCGAATACGA
Source organism: Bothriochloa decipiens (assembly GCA_023333625.1). Lineage (NCBI taxonomy): Eukaryota > Viridiplantae > Streptophyta > Magnoliopsida > Poales > Poaceae > Bothriochloa > Bothriochloa decipiens. The sequence continues at coordinate 11,892 of JALGXP010001051.1, forward strand.
CGTCCCGGGAGATGCGGACACGCTGTGTCGCAGGGTCGAGGATGCGATAGGCCTTGGCGCCCTCCGCGTAGCCGATGAACACTCCTGGAGTGCTCCGGTCATCGAGCTTGCCGACGTGAATGAGCTCCTTGGCGAACACCAGACAGCCGAAGACGCGGAGGTGGCTCACCACCGGCTTGCGCCCGTGCCAGGCCTCGTACGGCGTCATGCCGTCAAGCGCCTTGGTGGGCGAGCGGTTGAGGAGATGGACGGCAGTCATCACCGCCTCTCCCCAGTAGATCGTCGGCATCCCTCTCTGCTGGAGGAGGGCGCGGGCGGTGGCGACCACCGTTTGGTTGCGGCGCTTGACGACGCCGTTCTGCTGCGGGGTGTACGACGCGGTGAAGTGGCGCCGGATCCCCTCGTCGGCGCAGTACGCCGCGAACTCAGCCGCCGTGAACTCGCCGCCATTGTCCGTGCGCAGCACACGAAGCTTGCGGCCGCACTCCTTCTCCGCAGCAGCTTGGTGGTGCTTGATGGCGTCCGCGGCTGCCCCCTTGGTGTCGAGGAGAACAGCCCGCATGTAGCGGGACGCGTCATCGACGAGGAGGAGGAAGTAGCGCCGTCCTCCAGGTGTAGCCGGTGTCACGGGGCCGCAAAGGTCGCCGTGCACGAGCTCCAGCTTCTCCTTGGCGCGAAAGCTTGCTTGGCGGGGAAAGGGCAGCCCTCGCTGCTTGGTGAGGACGCAGGTGTCACAGAACTGCTCCACGTGGTCGACGCACGGCATGCCCTGCACCATCTCCTTGTTGTCGAGCTACTTCAGGGCCTCGAAGTTGAGGTACCCAAAGCACTCGTGCCATCGTCAGGCTTCATCGTCCCGCCGAGCTGCAAGACAAAAGGGTTGCACCACCTGTACGTGAAGAACGTAGAGGCGGTTGCTCCCCCTGTTCACCTTGGCGAGAAGTCGGTGACGGGGATCCCAAATGCGAAGCACGCCGTCCTGGATCTCCACGCGCGAGCCGTTCTCATCCAGCTGTCCCAAGCTGATGATGGAGTTCCTCAGCGCGGGGATGTAGTAGACGTCGGTGAGCAGCCGGTGCTCGCCGTTCTTGGCGACGAAGATGACGGAGCCAGCGCCCTTGATGTCCACGGCGGAAGCATCCCCTTGGGCTCGTCGAGGTGGAGAACAGCCGCTGCAGCCGGTGCTGCTGGAGGTAGCTCGGTGCTCGCATGTGCCATGAATAGAGCTTGCTGCTCCTCCTCCGCCTGCGCGACGTGGGCCTGGCCACGTCGTGGCTGTCTGCAGTCCTGGCCCAATGGCCAGCACGGCCACAGTTGTGGCAGCCGTCATCTTGTGCCGGCTTGGGCTTTTCGGCGCCGCCGCCCTGGGCACCTCCGCGGGCGCCCCCTTCGGCACGCCCTTGCGCCTCGGCCTGGGCGCCTTTGCGTGACTTGCCACGCTTGTGGCCGGCTGCTGCGGAAGGAGGCCCCCCTTCTTCTTGTCACCTTGGCCGGCAGCCCACTGCTCCCGGGTAAGGAGGAGCTTCCCACCAACGGTGGCAGGCCCCGAGAAGGGTTGTGGCTCATCACTGTCGACGACCTTGAGGCAACCTATCGTCTCCTCGATCGACATCGTGGAGAGGTCTAGCAAGGACTCGATTGAGCGAGCCAACTGCCTGTACTTCTCGGGGATGCAGCGGAAGAGCTTCTCGACAACTCTCTCGTCGCTGTAGGTGTCGTCGCCGAATTGCACCAATTTCTGCAGCAGAGTGTTGAGACGGAGAGCAAAATCATCAACGTCCTCACTTGGCTTGAAGGCCAGGTTCTCCCACTTCTTGCGGAATGCCTGCAATGTGGACTTGCGGGCGCGATCGCTGCCGATGCGTGCTGCAGCAATGGCGTCCCAACTTCCTTGACAGTCCGCTTGCTGGTGAGCGAGAATTGCATCTCGGTCGGGACTGCAGCGATGAGGGCATTCAGCGCCCGTCGATCCTGCAGCCCACTGCTCCCGGGTAAGGAGGAGCTTCCCACCAACGGTGACAGGCCCCGAGAAGGGTTGTGGCTCATCACTGTCGACGACCTTGAGGCAACCTATCGCCTCCTCGATCGACATCGTGGAGAGGTCTAGCAAGGACTCGATTGAGCGAGCCATCTGCCTGTACTTCTCGAGGATGCAACGGAAGAGCTTCTCGACAACTCTCTCCTCGTTGTAGGTGTCGTCACCGAACTGCACCAATTTCTGCAGCAGAGTGTTGAGACGGAGAGCAAAATCATCAACGTCCTCACCTGGCTTGAAGGCCAGGTTCTCCCACTTCTTGCGAAATGCCTGCAATGTGGACTTGCGGCCGCGATCGCTGCCGATACGTGCTGCAGCAATGGCGTCCCAAGCTTCCTTGACAGTCCGCTTGCTGGTGAACGAGAGCTGCATCTCGGTCGAGACTGCAGCGATGAGGGCATTCAGCGCCCGTCGATCCTGGTCGTAGTCGACGTCGCCGTACCGGACTGCCTCCCACATGTGCAGCACCTGAAGTCTCACCTTCATCACCGCAGCCCATTCGACGTAGTTGGTCTTGGTGAGGGTAGGCCACCCACCATCAGGGCCAACGTCCCTGGCAACAGCCTGGTACCCGTGGTAACCATGGTACCGGTCCGAGGAGAGAGCCACGCGGCCTACGATGGCCGTGCTCTTCCTCGACCCGTCCGCCACCGTTGCCGTGCGCGCCTCCTCCAGGAGCGCCGCTGGCTCCACCATGGTACCAGTCCGGAGAGAGAGAGAGAGCCACGCGGCCTGCGACGGCCGTGCTCTTCCTTGACCCGTTCTCCTCGCCCGTCTGGACTGCCGCCGCGCTCGTTGGCGTGCGCAGCTGCCCACTGCACCACTCGCCCTCGCGCTGCATCCCTCTTCAGCAGCTCAAGGTCCGGGTCGACACTATCATCAGCAGAGATGGAGCTGCCGTGACTGCCGCGCAGGTCCTCAACCAACTCTGCCGCTGCACGCGCTGCATCCGCAGCAGCTGCTGCCTCCACCTCCGCTCTGGCTGCTGCTAGCTCCGCTTGAGCCAGCCTCGACGCCCTCGCTGCTGCTGCAGCGGTCGCTGCCACCGCTCGCCTGCGATCCTCTGCCGCGGTGAGGTCGGCCACCTGCTGACGCTGCGCGCTCGACGTAGCCGAGTACTGAGACTGACCTCCGCGATCATGGCGCGCTGCTGCGCGGACAGTAGGGGCAGACGGAACAGCTACTACTGCCAGCCGGGGCTGCTGCGAGGCAGGGAGCTCGACTTGAGAAGGGATTGAGCAGGAAATGCTCAGGCTATAGGATAGTTCGGCTCTGATGCCACTTGTCTGTCGTTGAATCCTTGTTTTAGGTGAGAGCAGGATCCTTACTCTTATGGAGAGGATAGCACTTAGAGAACTCAGAGTTGGGGCAATTTTCTAGGATTTATTTCTCACGCAATGCTATGTCAACCTGAGGGGTTGGGGATACATATTTATAGGGCTGCTAGCCAATCAAGCATATGCCAAAATGCTAGTCTAAGATGCTAGTCTAAGATGACACTAAGATGATGTCCTAGATATCCTAGATGCTGTCCTAAAAGCAGATGCTAACTGCTGTTCTATAGATGCTAACAGCCAGTCAAGGGTGCTGTCCTTGACAAACAGAAAACATATGCTGCTTACTGTAGCCCAACTACCAACAGCCAACACAGAGACTTATCTATCGTGTTCATTCTATACTTTGTTCTAAGTAAAAGGGTTCCCTTGCAGGAGCCTTGGTTGCTTCGTAATTTTGATGAGGACTTTTACGGCAAGGAGCTGTGCCTTGCCATTGTTGGCTACATCAGACCCGAGGTAATTGTGGGCTAAATAGATTTTATACTAGCAGGCTAGCAGTGACAACTGTTCCATGAGTTGGAATGCATGTACCTGACTTGTGGCATCCCTTTGAAATTCTTAGGCCAACTTTCCTTCGCTCGAGAGTTTAATAGAGAGAATTCACGAGGATGGGAAAATAGCAGAGAAGGCACTGGACTTGCCGATGTATGCCAAGTACAAAGACTCGCCATACCTGAGAGAACAGTTGCAGCAGGGAAGTACTAGTGATGGCAACCAGGCTGAGCAGAATTCCAAGTGACTTGATCATAAAAGAAAGTGAAACGTGTTGTCTTTCACAAAGTAGATACAATTACCCGTACGCGCCTCACATGCGAGGAACGTATAGAGGGAAAATATATTGGTGTCGATGCAGAAACGATTGGAATCTTGTTGAGCTTAGCCAGTTAATTCTATTTCTCCGAAGCAATGTTAATGCAAGTTGGCACTATATGGGCTGTTCCTCAAACTCAAAGAGGTGTTTTGAAATCCTTCTGAAGGAAACGGTGGATGCTGAAAGTTGAATACTGAGATGTTCTGCACTCTTGTAGATTACTTAATTGATGCATCCGAGTGTGGAAAGATATCAGCTATGTAGTTCTTTTTACGAGAAGAACTTTGCAAGTAGTGACAGTCGATTCCAGTCTCATGTATTTGTCATTTTTAGTTTCACACACAAACGATGAGTGTTCTGGCTGGTGAACAGCGCTGAGGACACTGTTTGCTACAGTGCTGTGTGCCTCAGTATGGCGGCGACAACAGCCGTAGCGGCTGGCTTCAAGTGCTACCGAACAGGCAAGATTGATGACTCTGCTTTCTATGTAATTGTATCTCCCCATATGACTGGCTTCAAGTGCTACTGAACAGGCAAGATTGGTAACTCTGCTTTCTTTTGTATCTCCCCATATGATTAAATGTATTGTTTTTAAAGTATAAAAAAGATTCCGTGACAGTCAACTAGGCTGTTCTATGGTGTGGACGGGCTCACGGTGAGTCCACTAGCACTTGCCCTAGCAGTTGGCACCGATGATTGCAGCACAGAGCATAGGCATAGCCGTGCAAAGCCTTCAGCTGCCACTGTGGTGATGTGTCATGTATCATGAAAGGAAAGGATTGAAGGAATGTACCGTGCATAAGCATCCCATCCAAATCTACGAAAAGTTCCCCGTCCCCGATATTTCGTCCTCGTTTAGTCGTTATGACCATGGATGATGGATCTATCTAAATATAGGATCAGGCGCAACACGTGGGCCTATAGAGTTACTGAGTTAGTTATCGTGCGCGGCAGGCGAACTACGTGTCGGCGAGCCCGAGCAAACGCGGCGGGAACAGGCAGCCCCACTACGGCGGCCGGTCGGTCGAGTCGGGGTCGCCAAACCTCCAGTCACCGTCGCCGTCGCCACCATGCATGAAGCACTACTCAAGGCACGCGCTTTCGGCTTTCTCTCGTCCCGGCCGGTCGCCTCGCCACCACTAGCATCCATCCATCGTATCTAACCGGGTGTCCGGGCGAGGGAGCCCGACGACCCCGAGGCCGACGGTGCGGTGCGCTGCGTCGTCGTCGTCGTCGTCCGTCTACCTAAGCTTGCTTGTATATTCGCCATGAGGGGCGCGTCGACAGGTGGGTTCGGCAGTGGGGCGGCATGTAGAGCACGGGGAGGAACCCTTGTGTTGACACGTACCTCGCCTCAGCCGTCTCGGACTCTGCATGCAATGCAAACGCAACGCGGAGAAAAAGCAAAAGCGACGCGGGCTGCGTGCGGTACTCCGGTGCATTGCTTGAAATTGAAAATTAAAGTGGCATGTCACATATTATTGTCATGTCCTGCTAGTGGAAACTGGGCCAGATCGAGTACGTGTTCTATATAATGAGTACCGTTACAGGAACACAACTGCAACCTGATGCCATCGCACACTACCGGATTTCATGCACAAGCAGTATTCCCAGGAAGACTAGGCAAGCAAAATCTCGCCCACACAAAAATCGAGGTCAGATAGCATGACATCCAGATGCATTGCTTGCTTCAGTTCCTAGCTTGGCGAGGTAACACGGTGTTTATTAGAAAAAAAAAAA
>JALGXP010001053.1:0-17776 GCA_023333625.1 Bothriochloa decipiens
GCACAAGAATAAACCACACCCAGTTGTTCATGGAGATCTGAAGCCTGCCAACATCCTTCTTGATGTTAATTTGGTCAGTAAGCTTAGTGACTTCGGTATCTCTCGGCACCTGATCCAGTCCAGCACCAACAACACTACCATGTATCACACCATGCATCCTATGGGAACCCTTCAGTACATGGACCCAGAATTTTTTGCCACTGGAGAACTGACATGTCAGTCCGATATCTATTCTTTTGGGATTGTGGTCTTACGCCTTTTGACCGGAAAGCCTCCTGATGGTATAAAGAAGATTGTGGAGGATGCCATGGCGAAAGGCGACCTGAACTCAGTAGTTGATACCTCGGCAGGAGAGTGGCCTTCTGTGCACGTCCAGCAGTTAGCACTCCTTGCTCTCAGTTGCACAGAGCTGAGCCGGAAGCGGCGTCCTGATCTTTCAGTCGTGGTGTGGGCAGTGGATGAGGCTATGAGGGATGCTGCAACAATACCTTCAGCTTCATCTTCTAGATCTGTGTCAGATGAAAAAAACACACCGTCATATTTCATTTGCCCTATATCTCAGGTGAGTACAACGAATCAATTGTAGTTTAGCACATAAGAATCGAATATTAAACTCAATGTTCTATCTGCCTTTTGTTTTTTTTTGTGAAAAATACAAGGAACACATGGATATTCTGTTCCCTGATCCCTAACCATTACTTCTGTTCTCTTGTCTTAGGATGTCATGGACGATCCACATATTGCAGCTGATGGGTTCACCTACGAGGCCGAGGCCATCAGGAGCTGGCTGGACAGTGGCCACGACACGTCTCCAATGACCAACATGCGACTAGAACACGACGAGCTCATTCCCAATCGCGCGCTTCGATCTGCCATCCAGGAATGGCTCCAGCAGCAGAATACGGCCTTGTAGTCTGTTCCCTGTCGGATTGCTCCATGCTTCTCCACTATCAGAATTATTTGCCCGTCAACTACTGGCCCCCGTACAGTCAATATTTAACTAGCTGTAATAGTGTACCATCTACGACGTAGCCGTCGTAATGTAGCTAGTGTTGTTATCATACTGATGCCTGCCAAAGCCTGCATGCCCTTTTAACATACTGATGCCTGCCAAAGCCTGCATGCTCTGTTTAAAAGTGTAGAAGAGGAAATAGCAGCTTCGTCTTGTACTGTGTGGTTGCAAGCCTGCAATTCATGTACATACTGAAGGTCCTCCACCGGATTTACTTGATTCCTTCAGGCTCTCACCCGTGTTGTACGCTCCACAGCTGCAGGTGCATCAGCAGCAGCACTGCCAGTCTGCCAAGAACGGATCTTGATGATGATGTCAAACACCTTCAAGGAACTTAGGAACATGTGTAAAGTTATATATTTTAGTGGACCGACTAATTTCAGTTTGCACGGTTGAACCCGGATACATCACATTATTGATTATTTACCGGTACTGCTGTAACAGCTCTCTCAATATCTACAAGATGAGCTCTCTGACTCCAGAGGACAATATGAGTGGCTTCTATCTCATCATGGCCAGGTGCTACATGAGAGGGACCGTGCCCTCTTTGAGGTTGAAGAGTTACCTCAGAAAAGAGGACAGATGCTTTAAGCTTTGGTTAAATCAGTGCATTGTGAGTTTTCATTATCTGAACTGGGGAGAGTATATTATTGAAAATTTCAGTACTTCTCTAAAGATAGGAGAAAGTGGGGGTTTAGATGTGTATACAGAAGTATCTTGGGGAACATGACTGTTGCAAAAAAGGTGTTGAAACCTGACAATTGAAGCAAGAGGTAGTCCACTCAACTCATTTTATATCAAACTGGAAAAGGTGGTTGATCTCTATCTCCTTTCCAGTTCACAATGTCGACAACAACAAAACCTGTCCAGAGCAAGTTGTGGCAGGCTAGATATGGAAAGGAACACGGGCCATCAACAAAAATGAAGTTATGTAAACTAAAAGAAATCAATAGTAGTAATGTAAACTAAGCCTACCCCAACTTATTTAGGACAAAAGGCTATGTTGTTGTTGTTGTAATGTAAACTAAAAGAAATCAATAGTAGTAGCAGTCATCGTCATAGTAGTAGTAACGTAAGCAAAATCCTTGTTCGTAGTTTTGGCACATGGACTGCAGATTTCCACGTGCTGATATCCAAATCCAAGGACAATTGTTTGACTACATTTTCAATGGGACATGCATAATTCTACCGCACATAGCTGTCGAGCAAGTCGTTTCTTCACTACATGAATGATGAAATGGTTCATGGTTGTTTTCTATTCATGCTGCAGGCTGCTATTCTGACAAGAGCGAGGCACCCTCACCTTGTAACTCTGTTTGAGCATGCTCAGAGTCATCTTTACTTGTCTATGAGTTCGTACCAAATGGAGGAAGCCTTGAAGATTTCCTTGTGCGTGTGCAGAAAAGAGGCGAATTATTTATTCCCTGGAATTTGCATCAGAATTATTGCAGAGATCTGTTTTATCCCCTGATCTTTCTGCACAAGAACAAGATTTCTTCATGGAAAATCTCAAGCCAGTTACAAAAAAAAAAAAAAAAAAATCCTTCTCGATGCCCTCCTGGTCCAGTCCAGCACACCAATGATACAGCGGGATTCCTGGCATGGGACCCCGAATTCTTCCCTGCCACTGGAGAGCTGACACGTAGCTCCGATGTTGGTCTTTAGTGTCTTACGTCTTTCGACAGGAAAGACACCTGATGGTATAAAGAAGATTGTGGTGGAGAAAGGCGACCTGAACTCACAGATAGTTGCTGGAGTATCTCATAAGGAGAGTGGCCTGGCCTGACGTGCACGTCCAGCCGCAGTTAGCACGCCTTGGTCTCAGCTGCATCTGCACGGAACTGAACCGGAGGCGCCGTCCTCATCTCAGGGCGTGTTTGGTTCCCTTCTCATCCCAACTAGGCCAGCTCCAGGCAGCCAGGCTGATTTTGGTCAGGCCGGATGCATGCAGGAGGCGTTGTTTAGTTGCATGTATCACTGGAACCAGGCTGAGTTGAGATAGTGTTTGGTTGCATGCATGTTTATCCACATTCAAAAGCCAAATGCAGGGAAGAGTGTTTGGTTGCCTGCATACATCCAGGTCCAAGTACCTCATGCATGAAGTGGTAACATTACCACCAAGTTCACTTGTAGTTCATTACATCAACTTCCAAATGAGCTCTTGGAAACCAATTCATATGTTCATGACATTCCTCCCACCTTGAAAAAAATTCAGTACGTCAGCCATGAGACACAACATACCATGCCATGGTTTTACCCCAACCTCAAAGGAAATAACAATAATAATTAGCATATGACCAATTCAGAAAAAGATGTGAAAAAATGTTTACAAACATACCATCTCAGTTTGGTTCATGTGCTCAGAATTATAGAAAGTTTGACATCACAGGCAATGATCAGTAGCCTATAATTTAAAGGCACAAGTGTTTCTCATCACGGGCAATGTCTACTAGCTGAGGTAGAAGCATACAAAAATATTAATATCACAGGCAATGTCAAGCCAAGCCAGGGAAGGAAACACAGATGAACCATAGCATGCCTAGTACCTCACAAAGCGTCAATCATCAGATTATTTGAATATAGCTGTTGTTTTGAATGTTATTGTGATCATCACTACGTGCGGCACAGCCCCACAACTTCAGTAAAGAGCATGAAGGATGAAATAATTAATCCTCATTGCATAAACACATTACCTCAGTCTGAAAAATAAGTTCATTGCACAAATCTAGGGAGGGATATGGGTATGCTCAGATAGTTTACATCAGCTTCCAAAGTTTGCTATAACATTTTGTTTGAAATGAATATTACGTCATTTTGGAAAGAAAAAGAAACTTGCTAGAGCCTGGACTAATATTATTACACTCTCCACTAAAATTTACAATATGCTTCCAGTTATGATCTCTCTTGTTTGCAACACATAACAGGCTCCACTAAGACAAACTTTCAGTCACAAGCTATTCAGTTCAACAATTGACAAACAGGCCACAATGATTGACAAAACATGCAGATGTGTGCAGAAAGGCTCAAATGCACAAACCAACATTCAGAAGCACACATCACTCATTTCATATTAGCTAAGATAAAGTGAGAGTACAACTGGTGTAAGCAACATCGATATGTTTCTGCCATTCGCATGTTCAGGTCCTTCTCTCAAGGTTTCCAAGATCGGCAACTCGCTGAACCTGCACACAACAATGGAGGGTCAACAGCCATGACACAAAATCGTTTTACAGAATAGCTAACATGAATCCAAACCAAGAACTCACTCATTCCGTCCAGTGGTAAGACTTACGGTGGGTGAGAGAGAGAGCATAAGCAAAGAGGTCTGGAGAGGAGTCAAAGCACGCAATGAAGCAGCTTGCTGCTCGAGAGCAAGCCAGCGGCGAGGCCACGATCGGCGCCGGCAACTGACTAGCTAGACGCCAGTCGCTGCGCGCCGCGGGGCAACGCCACCACGCCTGCACCATGGCCTCTGTCTGGGCGCACCACCGGTCGTCGTCAGCTGGGCGCACGCGCGGCCGCCCGCCGTGTCCGAAGAACCTGAGTGCCTGACGAGGAGGCCAGCACCCCGCATTCGATCGAGGCGGTCGCCGGTACCAATCCTTTCACCGGGACAAAGGCTGCAGAGCGGGTCGGGAAGAGCCATCTTTAAGCCGCCCCCTGCACTTGCGCACACCACCGGCGACCGGATCTGCCGCACCGACGACTGGATCTGTGGCGCTGACCGTCGGATCCGCCCGCCAAAGGCAGGATCCGCTCTGCCTCAGCCACCATTGTTGCCGGCCATGTTTCCTCGTCGCCCATTCACCAGGAGCACGGGTGTGGAGGAGCAAGGGAGAGAAGCAAGGGGAGCACCTACCGGCGGTGAATGGTGGGAGAGGGGAGGTTGCACGCGCAGGGCCAGGCCAAGGGAGAAGAACGCGAAGCAAACACCGGTTCCCTGCATCTCGGGAGCCAGGTATGAGGGGATGCAGGGACCAAACACGCCCTTACTGAGCCGGAGGTGCCGTCCTCGTCTTTCAGGGCGCAACAGAAACATTATCTTCCTCACCGCCCTCTCCTCGATGGGAGCTGGATGGAATCTCCAAACCGTCATGTTTCATTTACCAAATTTATATCTCAGGTGGATATATATATATATATATAAACGGCTATATTTTTTTCACTATTGTCAGGCACCTTTTTTTCCTTTTCTGTTCGTGAGCAATGAATTTTAGCACTGGAGAAACTGAAACTTGAGCAGAAATAATTTGCCATTTGCTTCGCTATATATTCTATGAAACTCGAGTAACAAGTGATAGTAGCTTGATCTCGTGTGCATGTTCTCTTTAGAAAAGTCGACAAAAGCTTTGTCGCCGAATTTTATTAGACGATACCGTGTGCATGTTTCGAGGAGCTCATGAAGGATGTTTCGCGGCGCGCGGATTCACCTACGAAGGCGAGGCACGACAAGAAGGCGCTTCGTTCTCTGCCATCCTGGACCAGAGGAGTGAATAGTTCCCCTCTGGCCTCCCCAAGTCCAGTACGGTGAAGTCTTGTGGTCCTGACTCGTGACAAATTGAACTGAGCACGTCTACTAATTTCGTTGCTCATCAATAGGTATCACCATTTCAAAGAAAAATGTTATATGTTGTCAAAAAAAGAAAAATGTTATATGTTGTCAAAAAAAGAAAAATGTTATCTTTCATTCATAAAAAAAGAGTTATCCCTCCGGTACAGCTTTACTGCTACATTCAACGTGTAAAGTGTCCCATGCCATGTAGCTATGAGTTTACTATTCCATACGTACGTATATGCTGTACTTTGGCAGATTTTTTTTGTTGACAATGTGGCCGAGCTTTCTCCTCTCTATGCACAGTACTATTAGTTATTCCCTCCGTTCCAAAATAGATGTCATTCTCGTTTCTTGAGAAGTCAACGTTCTCAAACTGTCGTCAATTATATATTAAAATATATAAATATTTATGCTATATAATTAGTATTATCAGAAAGATCTTTAAGTGTAGTTTTTTAATAAATTTATTTGAAAATATAAATATTACACGTATTCTATACAAACCTAGTCAAAATCAAGAAAGTTTGAGTGGCATGCTTTCTATAACTTCATTTTTTTTTACGGAGGGAGTAGCTTTGAACTCTAGACCTGTACAAGTGCACAGTAGTACTGAGGAGCCACAACTAGTATAGTGGTATTATCGACTTTTCGATGGAGTGAGGAACGAACTGATAATTCCGGTGGTACGTATAATGCTGAGCGAGGATTCTGGGCCAGGCCCAACTCGTGTTGGGCACTGATGCCGTGACAGCCTGACAAGCGTGGTTGCCGTTGCCGGTCCTCAATCAGAAGTAATGGCTGTCAGTCGCCAATGCACTCGCACTGTAGTAGAACAGGTATCATTTAATTTCAAAAAAAGAAAGAACAGGTATCATTTGGTTTTTGCAGACATGAGACATGCTCGAGGCAAAGGATCTGCCGAATGCCCAAGCCACATGTACCAGCAGAGCTCGCGTGGCAACGGGGATGCACCGCACCTTAAATGCATTTGCATTTGTCTTGCTGCCTTGTCACCTTTGGAAATAAAGGGTTTATTAAAAAATTTTATAAGAATTTTTGTAGGATTTTTTTCGAATACGTAAAAGATTTACGCATATTTGTATTTAATAAGAAGAGTTTACATATTACGCACAGACACGTTTATGAGATGAATGGATATATAGTAAACTCCGCCTGCCTTGCTGGATCACGCATGGCGATTACTCGCTTACTAGTTCACCTAAATGACGCGCCCCCGGCTCTATCTAAAGGTCAGCGATCTGCTTAACCTTGGCGAGAAGCTGCACAACAGTGGTCGCCTCGTTCCTGAAGAGTCTCGCATTTCGCTCTTTCCAAAGCTCCCAGGCCACCGGCGCGAAAAGCGTGTCCGCGCCATTCCTCTTATGACCCTAAAATTTTATAGGATCAAAAGGTTTATTAAGAAATTTATATGGAATGACTTGTTTTGCGAGACTTTTGGAGGATATCTAATGAGGCACAAACTCTTTTTCTTCGTGTTTATTTTTGTCTTCTAATATTTGTGTTTCTCCCTAGGATGTATACAAATGCTCTATTAGAACATTTTTAGTGTTTCGTATTCTACAATTACAAGTGACATGTAACAACTTCAATCCTATATTTTCTTATACCTAATATTATTTTGGATATCTTGAGTTCCAAAGAGACTCTAACATAGTATCTATATCTCCTATAAAGATAAACCCTATTAGAGATTTCTCTTAACATACAAGCTATCCACATCAATAATCCACTTACCAATCCACTATAAATTATAATTATAACCAACTAGCACATATAGTTATGATATTTCTCTTCATCTACTAAAATGCACTAAGTTGTCCACAAAGATGTGCCAAACCATTCATCAAATTGGTTTAAGATAGTTTCATTCATATAACTATAACTATAAATAGTCTAATTTCTTTTTAAGTTGTCCGGAATACCCGCAGCAACACGCGGACTATCCACCTAGTTAATTAGACCATCAATACTATTTCTAGCAGTATTTCGGAGATGGTTTTACGATCCACCAATATTATGACCGTATTATTTGTACATCGTTCCAAACGCAGGTTGGAACTCTACCTAGATCAAATGCATTTAGGAGAGAAAACTTGACTATGAGTACGTCCAGGACGCTCGCATTGCAGTTCTCATCCTCGCTGTACACATTGTGGATCCTATGGCATTTACAATTCGTGAGACCATACCCACAAGAAACACAACTAGGCGTGATAATAAATTAAAGTATCTTGTGTGACTATATACAAATAATATCAATATTTGTTATATAAAATAAATATTATTATTTATATTTTTTTCAAAACGAGGCATTCGTCATTTTCATTCACCAGATACACGCAAAAAAATACAACAATTTGCGAGATGTTCAGAAAAGCAGAAACATTCAGGTACTATCAAACTAATTCTCAGATTGTTAGATAAGATTCCAGTGATCCAGAAAATAGTGCTTGTGTTGAGAAGGCCATCTACATACCACCCACTCCTATAAGCCTTTTTGCAAGAACCAAGACTGCTCAAATCTGAAAATGTTTGTCCTCGCTCTTCCCACTGCTTCTGTCTCCACCAACAAGTGATTATGGACAGACCCAACTAGGGTCAAAGCTGTCATCTCACTCTATAGGCTATCATGTATGATATGGTTAGCTTTTCCATTGATGTTTAGTCAGCATTTGCCACTACTGAAATAGTCCTGTACCAGGACACGCAAAAAGTCATTCTACCACTCGAAGTAAATGGATCGTAAATGGCAAGTCAGCCCGGGCACTTTTCAACCGCAAACTGAACCTAACCGCATCGAACCGAACCGAAATATTAGTTTTTTCGGTTTTCGGTTGCGGGTTCGGTTTCTAGTTTTGCGTTGTTCGGTGTTCGGCTTCGGCTTCGGTTTTATACTTAAATGGAACCGAATACCCGAACAAACCGATATACATCGCACAGGCCAGAAAGCTGAGCACAATCACGCTCCGTCGCTCCCCGGACCCCAGCCCACCACGGCCCATCAGACCATCTCCTTGGCAAATCCCCAACCCTCCATCCCGCAGCCGCAACCCGCAGACCCCCATCCCGCAGCCGCAACCTGCAGAGGAGCCCCCTTTATCCCAACACCCAAACCTTAACTCGTCCAAGCGAGTAGGTGAGGGGTGACTAGGATAGTGCCCAGCGCGGCGACGGCGGCGCTGGCGGACGGCCCCAGTCCCCAGCAGAGAGCAGCGGCGCCGGCGGATGACCCCAGCCCCCAGCAGAGCACGGCGGCGGGCGAATGGAGCAGGGAGCCCGAGCAGGATGCGGCCGGCAGCACGCATGAGCCAAAACAATGGCAGCGGCTGCAGGACTGTTGACGAGGCTTGTTGATTTGTGTACTATTTGATGCCGACACTACTTTTTAATTCTTGCTAGCATGTTGTTGCTTGTTCTTTTGCGTTCATTTTTCTGTAGTTCTACATTGTTATCGCTGCTGGCAGATTGTTTCAGTTATCTCGGTTAAAACCGAAAACCGAAAAGAAAAATCTGAAACCGAATTATGCGGTTTTTGATTTTCTGGGGAACCGATCGGGGGCTTAAGTCTGGAAACCGAAGTTTTTAGCAACCGAATTAACCGAACCGAATTGTCGGTTAAAACCGAACGCACAGGCTAAATGGCAAGTATGTAATGGAAAGGAATGAGCTGAACATATATTTCATAACGAATAGTATATCTAATTTGTGTCATAAACGTTAATACCTTATTACCTATACTTAGTCAAAAATTTAGATAATTTTTAACAAAGAAGAATGCACTTAGAATGGCTTTTCTAGACAGAGATATAGCCGACAGATCTCGTACAATCGTATCCTGCCTCGTAGAAACGACATCTCGCGCGCGTGTTGCACCCAAGCTCGGTCCCATCCCATCGCTCCGGCCGAATTCCGGGCCCCGTCAAGACTCGAGAGCCGGAGGTCCCGAAGCCAGCAGCAGCCAGGAGGCAACAAGTGCGCGCGTCAGGTTTGTGCTTGTGCCCCTGCACTGGACACCAGGCAGCGGTCGACACGTGCCCCACAGGGGCCCGGCCCCTGTCGACACGGTAGGCATGAGTACACACGGCGTGGCGCAGATACAGATACTGTATCTAGTCCGTATCTCCATGACCCATGTCCGTCTCCGTCGCCGTCGCCTCGCGCCCCGTCCCCGTCCAGGGGCAGGCACCCATCACCAGCGCACAGCTTTCAGGGCCGCGCCGCGCCACGCCGCGCCGGACGGTCCAGGCTGCAGGGCGCACGGCAGGAGACGAGATCAGGGCACGCCCATGTACCACCACGCGCGCCCAGGCTCAGCTGCTCGTCCGTGCTTCGCTTGCTGCCAGTGCCGACGGGATGACGACTGCATTGGACGGCCAAATACGGAAGACGACAGCGCGCAGAAACAAAAGTTTTGGCCCCGCCGGCCGGCCGCAGGCTGTTCCGTGTCGGCCGGCTTCCCACTTTGGTGGCGCACATGGGCACACTACACGTTAAAAAAACATTCTACAGGTGGTGGCTACGGCTATGACGGGCGGACCGTGGACATACTTGGTGCGGGGGGCTGGTGTTCGGTAGGTGGTTCGGCGGGGTGCTGGCGCAGCTCTGCGGCTGCTCGCGTAGCCGGCGCGTCTACCTTGGTGAGATCTCTTCTGGATGACCGGCAGCGACGACTTGATGTCTGGTGGGGAAACGATATCTTGACCGACGCCTGTGCTATGGGTTCTTTGGACGAAAGCCTGGCGACGGCGGCACCTGCGGATGTCGTTCCCCTGTTGAGGGCGTTGCATCCCCAGCACACTCCAGGGGTGAAAGCCTAGTCCTGTCTTGGACTAGCGATGGCGGCGCTTGAGCGTCGTGGCCTTCTTGGAGGCATCGCTGTGGATTACGGCTCAGTCGGGGTATCTAGGGCAGGGTTAGTTCGTCGGTCTCGCTGTTTGGTTGCGCAGTAGGTGGTAGTGGTAAAGTAGTCATAGTTTTTTGTTTTTAGTTGTTTTCTTTGAGCTTTTAGTGGAATGGTGGCTCATGTCGATTACCCAATCCGACCGAGTTTAGTGGTGTCAAGTGGTTACTCACGTCGATGACCTAATCCGACCGAGGGGTTAAGGCTTGTGTCGATGTCCCAATCCGACTAAGCAAGTAGTTGAGTGGGTGCTAGTTGTGGCGCGAGTTGAGTTGACTTGGTACCTAGATACGCAGATGGAGTAGGGTACCCTCCAAAATTATATGATTTTTCTGGCCCGGTTTCAGTCAAAAAACTGGGCTGGCACTTGTCTTTTCTTTTATTCGTCTAATAGAAATCACGGCAAAACTTTTATCGTCCTTTTAAAAAACAGGTGTTAGAGTATATTTAGATGACATTTGAACTAAATTAAATTCCACCGAAATCCATACTAACATACATATATGTGGATTTTTTTAGCAGTGACTTGGATTTCATGGTTGGTAGGCTGGGCAAAATATGTGCATTTAAACTTCAGACGGCGGCATACATTTTGTTGATCAGCACAATGCAAAAAAAACTACTCGTTTTTTACGCCTTATTTAGCTCAACTTTAGAGTAGCAAGATTTGTTGAGGAATGCCATGGTACAAAAAGTGGCTAAAGAGAGAGCTTTCACATGTTTTTGTGGCTAATGACATCATGCGTGTTGATGGCCTTAGACGACTGTGTCTGTAATCATGTTGAAAATATGGATGCAAGCAGGCATGTCCGTGAGCCACAAATAGACTTTTTGCTGGTTCCGAACGAACCTGAAAAAAAAATTAAACTATTTACAAGCTCACGAATAATAGAATAACTCTGCTTGCATTCCTAATATTATTTACCATACGTGTCCAGTGCGTGTGATGCCACTTTTCTACCCTCATATCACCAGCACAAAGATCCACCTTGACACGTATTATTGCATGGACGACAACACGTAACTGAAACCCCCGCGATATGCCTACCTCGATACTAGCTACAGTGTGTAATATGTCAGCAGATATCATCCTTGTCCCTGCCATCGCTACTCAAAGATGGGAAATGGGATAAGCTGTTCCACTTCACGATTATTATGAGCATATTTTATGTAATACATCTAATCATGTTTATTTTCTCTCATAGTAAAACATAAAAAGGTGATGTCGACTATCAAAACCATGTTTAGTAGGGTGGTGGAGTCAATCGAAAGAGCAGGACTCCGTCTATTTTAGGGTGTATGAATTAAGTCCTGTGCTACACACGGGACACGTACGTATATGGTATACACATGTGCATGTACACATAACACATGATTCTGGTGATAATATTATTTAGTAGGCATGCCAATTAATATATAGAAGGCAAAGCAGAAAATCCATGAATGCGTTTGAAAATGAAACAGGCTCGTGATGAATTGATGATATATATGTATATTGAAAAGACAAAAGAGACAACAAACCAAAGTACAAATAATAAGAGAGTGTGAAGCCGGTCGCAACCAGGTGAGTAATAAAGTTAAAGGAAACAGATAGTCATCACAGCAAACAAAAATGATATAACAAAAGCCTGCCAGACCTGAATAAAGCACATGTTAGCGTCTCAGTTTCATCTTGGATCTAATTAAGCTCAGGCGTCCTTCTTAATCTTGTTTATCACTCTATGGGCACCTAAGGTGGCAGCTTTCTTCATATATGAATTTGTCTAAATTTATTAGCAAATAACACTACCTCCAATCGATCCGTTCCAAAAGGAGGCAACTCTTTCAGAACACACTCTTTTTGTGGGGTGAAGACTATGGTGTAACGACTTGGCACACTCTTTTTTAGATAAAACATAAAAACTATCCGACTTCATCTACCCGTGGATAGAATCAGGTCAAATTATTACAATATCGGAAATAAAAAGAAAGACAATGATGGAAGAAAATACATCCCCAACAAATAGCTCAAGTAGTTCTATACGATCTATGACTTGCACCATGATGTTAACTCCACTAGAATAAGATCGCCAACGTCAAGACGAAGCCGCCAAACACGTTTGTCAGACCTAAAAAAGGTACTAAAAACGTTGGACACCGACCACTATTGAAGATTGGATGCTTCTTCCTCGACAACAACATGAAGTACTTGGTGCAAATGCCCACCAAACGCCGAGCTGTTACGCCATGGAATGCCACCTCTGTCTTGAGCTGCACAACGAGCAGGGTGACCACGCGGGAGAACTGCCCGGCTTGTGCCACAGCCGCCGGCCCGGAGAAACCAGGCTATATTTTCACCCAGTCATTGAATGCCTGCGGACGCAGCAGTGGATAGACTGACCAACAGCTTCAGCGACGACTTCAACAAGGTGTGTGGCACAGTCAGTACCACCGCCGCTGGCCCGGCGTAACACGCCAGACAAGATTTTCACCCAAACCGTGGCCACCACCGTCGACTCTTCACCCGACTAACTTGGAAGGCCGCCATCACCGAAAGATCACCATCAGCTTCTCAGACGACCGTGCCTGAGGCCCGTGGCCCCTTCACCGTCGTTGACGAAGAACACACCGCTCGAGAATCAGATCCGCGGTGGGAGGGGTCAGATCCGGCCATATAGGGCACGGATCCGCCGCCGACCTCCACACCTTCCATCGCAGGCGCCGCTAGCACGCCGAATCGCCATCACTGCAGAAAGATCGACAAGCAGGAGGAGGGAAGAGGAAGGAGAGGGTCGGGCACACAGCCAACTCCTCCTCAGCCGCACCTCCGCACGCCACCTCTGCCACACTGGCGCGCCGCCACCACAGCCGCCATCACTGCCAAGCGCCGCCCGCACCAGGATCTCGCACAACTAGGCGTGAGGCCTCGCCGCCACCATCCTAGGGGACCGCACGAGCCTCCTGGAAGCCTCCTCCGGCGGCGGCGAGGTGGAGGAGATGGGGAGCGAGTTGGAGGCGGGGTTAGGGTTGTGGCTGCCCGAGTCGCCGTGTGGGGGCGACGCGGGGGCGAGTCCCTCCCGTATGTTTTATGATGATGTGAAAACATTTCTAAGAAGATCGAGAAGGATGAAAAATCTCAAAGCACGATATATTACCAACTTTGTATGAACCATTAAATTAGTTTCTTTCAAACAATATATAATGAATGTAATGGGATGGATGTTTCATTCATTAAATGAAAGCAGAGACCGAGGGAAATTTCATATGAAAAATCTCCACGTTTTAGTTTTTCTTCATCAAGTCTAACACATGTGTACACATGTATGGTCTGGTCACTAGCCAAAACCTAATTGAAGTTGAGCCACTCCATCACAATAGGTTTCTCGATCTTGAGGCTAATACCTTACCTAGCTCCTATAAGCCATCGACACGTAACCCTACAGCCCTACGTCGTCCCGGACCTATATATGCTACACTGCACGGCGTGTGCTCTCTCCCCTTTGCCCTACGCTTGACTCGCTGCAGCGGCACGCCGGCACCGTGACGCGTGCGAGAGGACGACGGCCAGCAGGGTACAGCCGCTGCCATGTGGGCCACCACAGAGCACGCAGGGCCAGGGACCAATCACGTCGCCGCTGGCTGTGTTAACAAGCTAAAGCAACAGTGATAGGGAGAGAGAAAAGCACAGGAGAGACCGGCGTTGCTGTCTCTCTCTCTCTACACAGGCCGATGGACAGGCAGACAGCGACCGGCTCGGGCCCGCCGAGAGAGACTTGCGAGAGAGGAGTGGGAGAGAGACAGAGAGTCAGAGACCGATCGAGAGACTCGAGAGGGTCGATAAAAGGCATAGGCAGATACAGCTGCTAGGAGCCATGGCCGTACGCGCATATACTAGGAGAGTAGGAGAGAGGAGCAGCAAAATAAATAGTGCTACTGCTACGACTTGTAGTGCTTGCTAGCCGCTAGATACAAGAAAGTGACGAGAGAGAGAGAGAGAGAGAGAGAGAGAGAGAGAGAGAGGGAGGGGAGGAGAGGGAGATCTTGATCTAGTTCTACTAGAGTGGTAGCAGTGAAGGACGAAGCTGATCGAGCTAGCTAGGAAGGGGATCGGAGGAGAAGGAAGCAGGAAGGAATCGAATAGCAAGAAGCTAGCAGGCAGGATGGGGCGCGGCAAGGTGGAGCTGAAGCGGATCGAGAACAAGATCAGCCGGCAGGTGACGTTCGCCAAGCGCCGGAACGGGTTGCTCAAGAAGGCGTATGAGCTGTCGGTGCTCTGCGACGCCGAGGTCGCCCTCATCATCTTCTCCAGCCGCGGCCGCCTCTTCGAGTTCTCCACCTCCTCATGGTACGCCACCTGCCTTTTTTTTTTCCTTTTTGCGAGAATCCTACCTGCATAGACCTGCTTCAGTTCCTGCCTTCTTCAAGCACAACACGGCCATCGATCCTGATCATCGATCTCTAGCTCTTGTTGAATCTGGAGAACCATACATGCATATTGCCTGACATTCTGTGCCAAGAATTTCATGCTTGTCATCTCTAGCTCTTCTTGAATACATGCACACATTATATGCTATTCCTACTTGTTTGGAATTTGGTATTCATCTGTGTCAGTTTTTCCTTTTCCCCTTTGTGGATATATAGGTCCTAAAATTTCCCAGAAATAATATAATTATTTGTTTTGAGTTTGCAGCTTTTTTTATGGGATTTCATGTGCTAGCTGGTTTAGATCTGCCTCTGGCTCACACATGCAGATCATATATATAGCTCACACATGTAGATCATATATAGCTTCATACATACATATAGCTCCTGTATGTTCTTTTTTGGGTGTTTGGGGAAATACCTTGTTTGGTGATGTTATGTCATCATTTCAGCGCGCGCTGTTCCTCTTTTGCTTCCTGCGCCTGAGTTCAGTAACTTTCAGTTTACATACGTTTGCTATAAAGGGTCAGTCAATGTTTCAAAAAAATATAAAGGGTCAGTCAATAGAAGAGGACAACACACAGATCATCTCGATCTCTTCACAATCCGTTTGTTGATCTATCTGTAGGCTGCAGCTCTAACCCTCATCTCCTTTTTAGTGCATGTCAGCAGGGGGTCATTAATTAACTTCTTGCATCCTAGCTAGTGATGTTCATCAAAGGAGCTAGCTGCAATTGGACTGGACCATTCATACAGATCCAGATCTACTTGTGAACACTGAACACATATCCTCCCCGCTGTTAAGCATTCATTTTTCTGTTGTGTAGATTATAATTTATGAGTCTCCAGTAACTCTTTCCTGTGTTTATTTCTCTTAGCTTGCTTGGATTTCACTGTTCCATTGAGACCCAAGCTTGGCATGGATCTACTAGCTCTAGATTTTACTGTTCCATTGGTGGCATGACATCTACTAGCTCAGATTCTACTGTTCCATTGGAAGTATTGAGAGAGAACCTCTCTCTACGTCTTGTCAAATGTCTAGGCTCCTCTTTCGTCGTGCAAGCGGCCGCAGCAGGCAAAGTTACTGAGGCGGTACATGTAGTAGTACAGGGTGTGGTGTATCGATTGGCCCGTCAGGAGTTATCCCCATGCTGGTCGACCATGGACAGGCATCAGTGTACTCCATGCACTGCCTTTCACTCTTTTAGCCTTTTATTAGGCCTGCTACAGGCGTATCCGGACCAATATGAACATCGTGTCATATCGTATGCAAAACAATGAGAAAGTACCAGTTTTTAATGTGTCTGTTGGCCTGGAGCTGTTGATGCAGAGAAATCCAATGCAGGCTGACAGTGCACACATCATGTGTCGTCTTTGTTCCAAAGAAAAAAAAAATCTGTACTGATGAATGCGTCGGAGGGAGTTGTAAATAAAATCACTGATTCCAGTTGTCGAAACCGTATTCAGTCGTTTCAGTCATCAGGAATCCAATTCTGTATTCAGAGGTGTATGCATGCAGTGTCGGTCCATCCTTGTTCATTTGTCTAGCTAGTTTTAAGTATAAATCAGAATATGGTTCTGTGCATAATTACTATTTTACAATTAATAGCAGGGGTACAAATACATAATGTGATGAAGATATGATTATTAGAGATGATATGCTACTATAGTATTAATTGGTTTTACCTTTCTCTTAAATATAAACACAAATTAAAGTATATATTGCATCAACATTTTAAACTAGCTTATGTAAGCACATATCAATTGTGTACATTTGTTGGTTTCTTGTCCTCTTATTGATCCTCAATGCTTGCTTTCTCAACAGCTTGTACAAGACGCTGGAGCGATACCGCAGCTGCAATTTCGCGTCCCAATCATCAGCTCCACTAGAGGCTGAATTAGTAATCTTATTACAGATTTCTTTTTGCCACCTTTAGTGCATGTGTATGCATTTCATGTATGAACAGAAGCATATGTTTTTTTATAGAATAAACAAATCTTCTGAAAACACAGGGGATTGATAATTATTTGTGAATATATATAAGAGATATGATGATACACACAATAAATAATTTGAAATAATGTAGGAGATGTGACTGTAGGTAGATAATGTTTTCATTATTAACTGTTGTAAAAAACATTGTATAATGTTTTTTAATAAAGTCTTATTACAATTTTATGGCTGATTAATAAACACAAAAGATGATATTACACATATTCGATTTTGCTGTGGTATATGTTGTATCTAGCATATTCTATCTAATAAATGATGAAATGCTGGCAAAAGGGGTACGCGTACTGATGGACATATAATACTCTCTGAATGTGTATAGTATTACTACTGTTTATATTTTGTTATACTTCGATCTTGTGTCTCATGTGCTAGATAGCTGTGTGTAATATGTCAGCATGCACCTTATCTATGCTAGCTAGAGAGGTTGCCCTGCTATATCTCATCAATTGCGTTTTGCACATTTTAAATGCAACCAATCATGACATGTATATATACCAACTCGCTTTTAATTTGGTCTTAGTGCAAAATCATATGCATATATATCTTAATTACCACTAGTAAGCTAGGTTTTATCTATGTGCGTGCACCAAAATTAAAAGACACATTTCTGTATTTAATGATCACGATTTTTCTCAAACTAATTATTAGACCTGCTTTTCTTATTCAACAGAATAATTATCAGGAGTACTTGAAGTTAAAGACAAGAGTTGAGTTCTTACAAACAACTCAGAGGTAAGACATTACTTTACCGTCAGTGAGCTATGTGGTTGGGAATTGTAATATCAATCACAGGGGTGGCAGTCTTCTTCTTTTTCTTTTCTTTCCTTTTTTTTTTTTGCGAACCAAGTGGCAGTCTAATTAGGTTTGGCGATC
>JALGXP010001054.1:0-17772 GCA_023333625.1 Bothriochloa decipiens
GCACAAGAATAAACCACACCCAGTTGTTCATGGAGATCTGAAGCCTGCCAACATCCTTCTTGATGTTAATTTGGTCAGTAAGCTTAGTGACTTCGGTATCTCTCGGCACCTGATCCAGTCCAGCACCAACAACACTACCATGTATCACACCATGCATCCTATGGGAACCCTTCAGTACATGGACCCAGAATTTTTTGCCACTGGAGAACTGACATGTCAGTCCGATATCTATTCTTTTGGGATTGTGGTCTTACGCCTTTTGACCGGAAAGCCTCCTGATGGTATAAAGAAGATTGTGGAGTATGCCATGGAGAAAGGCGACCTGAACTCAGTAGTTGATACCTCGGCAGGAGAGTGGCCTTCTGTGCACGTCCAGCAGTTAGCACTCCTTGCTCTCAGTTGCACAGAGCTGAGCCGGAAGCGGCGTCCTGATCTTTCAGTCGTGGTGTGGGCAGTGGATGAGGCTATGAGGGATGCTGCAACAATACCTTCAGCTTCATCTTCTAGATCTGTGTCAGATGAAAAAAACACACCGTCATATTTCATTTGCCCTATATCTCAGGTGAGTACAACGAATCAATTGTAGTTTAGCACATAAGAATCGAATATTAAACTCAATGTTCTATCTGCCTTTTGTTTTTTTTGTGAAAAATACAAGGAACACATGGATATTCTGTTCCCTGATCCCTAACCATTACTTCTGTTCTCTTGTCTTAGGATGTCATGGACGATCCACATATTGCAGCTGATGGGTTCACCTACGAGGCCGAGGCCATCAGGAGCTGGCTGGACAGTGGCCACGACACGTCTCCAATGACCAACATGCGACTAGAACACGACGAGCTCATTCCCAATCGCGCGCTTCGATCTGCCATCCAGGAATGGCTCCAGCAGCAGAATACGGCCTTGTAGTCTGTTCCCTGTCGGATTGCTCCATGCTTCTCCACTATCAGAATTATTTGCCCGTCAACTACTGGCCCCCGTACAGTCAATATTTAACTAGCTGTAATAGTGTACCATCTACGACGTAGCCGTCGTAATGTAGCTAGTGTTGTTATCATACTGATGCCTGCCAAAGCCTGCATGCCCTTTTAACATACTGATGCCTGCCAAAGCCTGCATGCTCTGTTTAAAAGTGTAGAAGAGGAAATAGCAGCTTCGTCTTGTACTGTGTGGTTGCAAGCCTGCAATTCATGTACATACTGAAGGTCCTCCACCGGATTTACTTGATTCCTTCAGGCTCTCACCCGTGTTGTACGCTCCACAGCTGCAGGTGCATCAGCAGCAGCACTGCCAGTCTGCCAAGAACGGATCTTGATGATGATGTCAAACACCTTCAAGGAACTTAGGAACATGTGTAAAGTTATATATTTTAGTGGACCGACTAATTTCAGTTTGCACGGTTGAACCCGGATACATCACATTATTGATTATTTACCGGTACTGCTGTAACAGCTCTCTCAATATCTACAAGATGAGCTCTCTGACTCCAGAGGACAATATGAGTGGCTTCTATCTCATCATGGCCAGGTGCTACATGAGAGGGACCGTGCCCTCTTTGAGGTTGAAGAGTTACCTCAGAAAAGAGGACAGATGCTTTAAGCTTTGGTTAAATCAGTGCATTGTGAGTTTTCATTATCTGAACTGGGGAGAGTATATTATTGAAAATTTCAGTACTTCTCTAAAGATAGGAGAAAGTGGGGGTTTAGATGTGTATACAGAAGTATCTTGGGGAACATGACTGTTGCAAAAAAGGTGTTGAAACCTGACAATTGAAGCAAGAGGTAGTCCACTCAACTCATTTTATATCAAACTGGAAAAGGTGGTTGATCTCTATCTCCTTTCCAGTTCACAATGTCGACAACAACAAAACCTGTCCAGAGCAAGTTGTGGCAGGCTAGATATGGAAAGGAACACGGGCCATCAACAAAAATGAAGTTATGTAAACTAAAAGAAATCAATAGTAGTAATGTAAACTAAGCCTACCCCAACTTATTTAGGACAAAAGGCTATGTTGTTGTTGTTGTAATGTAAACTAAAAGAAATCAATAGTAGTAGCAGTCATCGTCATAGTAGTAGTAACGTAAGCAAAATCCTTGTTCGTAGTTTTGGCACATGGACTGCAGATTTCCACGTGCTGATATCCAAATCCAAGGACAATTGTTTGACTACATTTTCAATGGGACATGCATAATTCTACCGCACATAGCTGTCGAGCAAGTCGTTTCTTCACTACATGAATGATGAAATGGTTCATGGTTGTTTTCTATTCATGCTGCAGGCTGCTATTCTGACAAGAGCGAGGCACCCTCACCTTGTAACTCTGTTTGAGCATGCTCAGAGTCATCTTTACTTGTCTATGAGTTCGTACCAAATGGAGGAAGCCTTGAAGATTTCCTTGTGCGTGTGCAGAAAAGAGGCGAATTATTTATTCCCTGGAATTTGCATCAGAATTATTGCAGAGATCTGTTTTATCCCCTGATCTTTCTGCACAAGAACAAGATTTCTTCATGGAAAATCTCAAGCCAGTTACAAAAAAAAAAAAAAAAAAATCCTTCTCGATGCCCTCCTGGTCCAGTCCAGCACACCAATGATACAGCGGGATTCCTGGCATGGGACCCCGAATTCTTCCCTGCCACTGGAGAGCTGACACGTAGCTCCGATGTTGGTCTTTAGTGTCTTACGTCTTTCGACAGGAAAGACACCTGATGGTATAAAGAAGATTGTGGTGGAGAAAGGCGACCTGAACTCACAGATAGTTGCTGGAGTATCTCATAAGGAGAGTGGCCTGGCCTGACGTGCACGTCCAGCCGCAGTTAGCACGCCTTGGTCTCAGCTGCATCTGCACGGAACTGAACCGGAGGCGCCGTCCTCATCTCAGGGCGTGTTTGGTTCCCTTCTCATCCCAACTAGGCCAGCTCCAGGCAGCCAGGCTGATTTTGGTCAGGCCGGATGCATGCAGGAGGCGTTGTTTAGTTGCATGTATCACTGGAACCAGGCTGAGTTGAGATAGTGTTTGGTTGCATGCATGTTTATCCACATTCAAAAGCCAAATGCAGGGAAGAGTGTTTGGTTGCCTGCATACATCCAGGTCCAAGTACCTCATGCATGAAGTGGTAACATTACCACCAAGTTCACTTGTAGTTCATTACATCAACTTCCAAATGAGCTCTTGGAAACCAATTCATATGTTCATGACATTCCTCCCACCTTGAAAAAAATTCAGTACGTCAGCCATGAGACACAACATACCATGCCATGGTTTTACCCCAACCTCAAAGGAAATAACAATAATAATTAGCATATGACCAATTCAGAAAAAGATGTGAAAAAATGTTTACAAACATACCATCTCAGTTTGGTTCATGTGCTCAGAATTATAGAAAGTTTGACATCACAGGCAATGATCAGTAGCCTATAATTTAAAGGCACAAGTGTTTCTCATCACGGGCAATGTCTACTAGCTGAGGTAGAAGCATACAAAAATATTAATATCACAGGCAATGTCAAGCCAAGCCAGGGAAGGAAACACAGATGAACCATAGCATGCCTAGTACCTCACAAAGCGTCAATCATCAGATTATTTGAATATAGCTGTTGTTTTGAATGTTATTGTGATCATCACTACGTGCGGCACAGCCCCACAACTTCAGTAAAGAGCATGAAGGATGAAATAATTAATCCTCATTGCATAAACACATTACCTCAGTCTGAAAAATAAGTTCATTGCACAAATCTAGGGAGGGATATGGGTATGCTCAGATAGTTTACATCAGCTTCCAAAGTTTGCTATAACATTTTGTTTGAAATGAATATTACGTCATTTTGGAAAGAAAAAGAAACTTGCTAGAGCCTGGACTAATATTATTACACTCTCCACTAAAATTTACAATATGCTTCCAGTTATGATCTCTCTTGTTTGCAACACATAACAGGCTCCACTAAGACAAACTTTCAGTCACAAGCTATTCAGTTCAACAATTGACAAACAGGCCACAATGATTGACAAAACATGCAGATGTGTGCAGAAAGGCTCAAATGCACAAACCAACATTCAGAAGCACACATCACTCATTTCATATTAGCTAAGATAAAGTGAGAGTACAACTGGTGTAAGCAACATCGATATGTTTCTGCCATTCGCATGTTCAGGTCCTTCTCTCAAGGTTTCCAAGATCGGCAACTCGCTGAACCTGCACACAACAATGGAGGGTCAACAGCCATGACACAAAATCGTTTTACAGAATAGCTAACATGAATCCAAACCAAGAACTCACTCATTCCGTCCAGTGGTAAGACTTACGGTGGGTGAGAGAGAGAGCATAAGCAAAGAGGTCTGGAGAGGAGTCAAAGCACGCAATGAAGCAGCTTGCTGCTCGAGAGCAAGCCAGCGGCGAGGCCACGATCGGCGCCGGCAACTGACTAGCTAGACGCCAGTCGCTGCGCGCCGCGGGGCAACGCCACCACGCCTGCACCATGGCCTCTGTCTGGGCGCACCACCGGTCGTCGTCAGCTGGGCGCACGCGCGGCCGCCCGCCGTGTCCGAAGAACCTGAGTGCCTGACGAGGAGGCCAGCACCCCGCATTCGATCGAGGCGGTCGCCGGTACCAATCCTTTCACCGGGACAAAGGCTGCAGAGCGGGTCGGGAAGAGCCATCTTTAAGCCGCCCCCTGCACTTGCGCACACCACCGGCGACCGGATCTGCCGCACCGACGACTGGATCTGTGGCGCTGACCGTCGGATCCGCCCGCCAAAGGCAGGATCCGCTCTGCCTCAGCCACCATTGTTGCCGGCCATGTTTCCTCGTCGCCCATTCACCAGGAGCACGGGTGTGGAGGAGCAAGGGAGAGAAGCAAGGGGAGCACCTACCGGCGGTGAATGGTGGGAGAGGGGAGGTTGCACGCGCAGGGCCAGGCCAAGGGAGAAGAACGCGAAGCAAACACCGGTTCCCTGCATCTCGGGAGCCAGGTATGAGGGGATGCAGGGACCAAACACGCCCTTACTGAGCCGGAGGTGCCGTCCTCGTCTTTCAGGGCGCAACAGAAACATTATCTTCCTCACCGCCCTCTCCTCGATGGGAGCTGGATGGAATCTCCAAACCGTCATGTTTCATTTACCAAATTTATATCTCAGGTGGATATATATATATATATATAAACGGCTATATTTTTTTCACTATTGTCAGGCACCTTTTTTTCCTTTTCTGTTCGTGAGCAATGAATTTTAGCACTGGAGAAACTGAAACTTGAGCAGAAATAATTTGCCATTTGCTTCGCTATATATTCTATGAAACTCGAGTAACAAGTGATAGTAGCTTGATCTCGTGTGCATGTTCTCTTTAGAAAAGTCGACAAAAGCTTTGTCGCCGAATTTTATTAGACGATACCGTGTGCATGTTTCGAGGAGCTCATGAAGGATGTTTCGCGGCGCGCGGATTCACCTACGAAGGCGAGGCACGACAAGAAGGCGCTTCGTTCTCTGCCATCCTGGACCAGAGGAGTGAATAGTTCCCCTCTGGCCTCCCCAAGTCCAGTACGGTGAAGTCTTGTGGTCCTGACTCGTGACAAATTGAACTGAGCACGTCTACTAATTTCGTTGCTCATCAATAGGTATCACCATTTCAAAGAAAAATGTTATATGTTGTCAAAAAAAGAAAAATGTTATATGTTGTCAAAAAAAGAAAAATGTTATCTTTCATTCATAAAAAAAGAGTTATCCCTCCGGTACAGCTTTACTGCTACATTCAACGTGTAAAGTGTCCCATGCCATGTAGCTATGAGTTTACTATTCCATACGTACGTATATGCTGTACTTTGGCAGATTTTTTTTGTTGACAATGTGGCCGAGCTTTCTCCTCTCTATGCACAGTACTATTAGTTATTCCCTCCGTTCCAAAATAGATGTCATTCTCGTTTCTTGAGAAGTCAACGTTCTCAAACTGTCGTCAATTATATATTAAAATATATAAATATTTATGCTATATAATTAGTATTATCAGAAAGATCTTTAAGTGTAGTTTTTTAATAAATTTATTTGAAAATATAAATATTACACGTATTCTATACAAACCTAGTCAAAATCAAGAAAGTTTGAGTGGCATGCTTTCTATAACTTCATTTTTTTTACGGAGGGAGTAGCTTTGAACTCTAGACCTGTACAAGTGCACAGTAGTACTGAGGAGCCACAACTAGTATAGTGGTATTATCGACTTTTCGATGGAGTGAGGAACGAACTGATAATTCCGGTGGTACGTATAATGCTGAGCGAGGATTCTGGGCCAGGCCCAACTCGTGTTGGGCACTGATGCCGTGACAGCCTGACAAGCGTGGTTGCCGTTGCCGGTCCTCAATCAGAAGTAATGGCTGTCAGTCGCCAATGCACTCGCACTGTAGTAGAACAGGTATCATTTAATTTCAAAAAAAGAAAGAACAGGTATCATTTGGTTTTTGCAGACATGAGACATGCTCGAGGCAAAGGATCTGCCGAATGCCCAAGCCACATGTACCAGCAGAGCTCGCGTGGCAACGGGGATGCACCGCACCTTAAATGCATTTGCATTTGTCTTGCTGCCTTGTCACCTTTGGAAATAAAGGGTTTATTAAAAAATTTTATAAGAATTTTTGTAGGATTTTTTTCGAATACGTAAAAGATTTACGCATATTTGTATTTAATAAGAAGAGTTTACATATTACGCACAGACACGTTTATGAGATGAATGGATATATAGTAAACTCCGCCTGCCTTGCTGGATCACGCATGGCGATTACTCGCTTACTAGTTCACCTAAATGACGCGCCCCCGGCTCTATCTAAAGGTCAGCGATCTGCTTAACCTTGGCGAGAAGCTGCACAACAGTGGTCGCCTCGTTCCTGAAGAGTCTCGCATTTCGCTCTTTCCAAAGCTCCCAGGCCACCGGCGCGAAAAGCGTGTCCGCGCCATTCCTCTTATGACCCTAAAATTTTATAGGATCAAAAGGTTTATTAAGAAATTTATATGGAATGACTTGTTTTGCGAGACTTTTGGAGGATATCTAATGAGGCACAAACTCTTTTTCTTCGTGTTTATTTTTGTCTTCTAATATTTGTGTTTCTCCCTAGGATGTATACAAATGCTCTATTAGAACATTTTTAGTGTTTCGTATTCTACAATTACAAGTGACATGTAACAACTTCAATCCTATATTTTCTTATACCTAATATTATTTTGGATATCTTGAGTTCCAAAGAGACTCTAACATAGTATCTATATCTCCTATAAAGATAAACCCTATTAGAGATTTCTCTTAACATACAAGCTATCCACATCAATAATCCACTTACCAATCCACTATAAATTATAATTATAACCAACTAGCACATATAGTTATGATATTTCTCTTCATCTACTAAAATGCACTAAGTTGTCCACAAAGATGTGCCAAACCATTCATCAAATTGGTTTAAGATAGTTTCATTCATATAACTATAACTATAAATAGTCTAATTTCTTTTTAAGTTGTCCGGAATACCCGCAGCAACACGCGGACTATCCACCTAGTTAATTAGACCATCAATACTATTTCTAGCAGTATTTCGGAGATGGTTTTACGATCCACCAATATTATGACCGTATTATTTGTACATCGTTCCAAACGCAGGTTGGAACTCTACCTAGATCAAATGCATTTAGGAGAGAAAACTTGACTATGAGTACGTCCAGGACGCTCGCATTGCAGTTCTCATCCTCGCTGTACACATTGTGGATCCTATGGCATTTACAATTCGTGAGACCATACCCACAAGAAACACAACTAGGCGTGATAATAAATTAAAGTATCTTGTGTGACTATATACAAATAATATCAATATTTGTTATATAAAATAAATATTATTATTTATATTTTTTTCAAAACGAGGCATTCGTCATTTTCATTCACCAGATACACGCAAAAAAATACAACAATTTGCGAGATGTTCAGAAAAGCAGAAACATTCAGGTACTATCAAACTAATTCTCAGATTGTTAGATAAGATTCCAGTGATCCAGAAAATAGTGCTTGTGTTGAGAAGGCCATCTACATACCACCCACTCCTATAAGCCTTTTTGCAAGAACCAAGACTGCTCAAATCTGAAAATGTTTGTCCTCGCTCTTCCCACTGCTTCTGTCTCCACCAACAAGTGATTATGGACAGACCCAACTAGGGTCAAAGCTGTCATCTCACTCTATAGGCTATCATGTATGATATGGTTAGCTTTTCCATTGATGTTTAGTCAGCATTTGCCACTACTGAAATAGTCCTGTACCAGGACACGCAAAAAGTCATTCTACCACTCGAAGTAAATGGATCGTAAATGGCAAGTCAGCCCGGGCACTTTTCAACCGCAAACTGAACCTAACCGCATCGAACCGAACCGAAATATTAGTTTTTTCGGTTTTCGGTTGCGGGTTCGGTTTCTAGTTTTGCGTTGTTCGGTGTTCGGCTTCGGCTTCGGTTTTATACTTAAATGGAACCGAATACCCGAACAAACCGATATACATCGCACAGGCCAGAAAGCTGAGCACAATCACGCTCCGTCGCTCCCCGGACCCCAGCCCACCACGGCCCATCAGACCATCTCCTTGGCAAATCCCCAACCCTCCATCCCGCAGCCGCAACCCGCAGACCCCCATCCCGCAGCCGCAACCTGCAGAGGAGCCCCCTTTATCCCAACACCCAAACCTTAACTCGTCCAAGCGAGTAGGTGAGGGGTGACTAGGATAGTGCCCAGCGCGGCGACGGCGGCGCTGGCGGACGGCCCCAGTCCCCAGCAGAGAGCAGCGGCGCCGGCGGATGACCCCAGCCCCCAGCAGAGCACGGCGGCGGGCGAATGGAGCAGGGAGCCCGAGCAGGATGCGGCCGGCAGCACGCATGAGCCAAAACAATGGCAGCGGCTGCAGGACTGTTGACGAGGCTTGTTGATTTGTGTACTATTTGATGCCGACACTACTTTTTAATTCTTGCTAGCATGTTGTTGCTTGTTCTTTTGCGTTCATTTTTCTGTAGTTCTACATTGTTATCGCTGCTGGCAGATTGTTTCAGTTATCTCGGTTAAAACCGAAAACCGAAAAGAAAAATCTGAAACCGAATTATGCGGTTTTTGATTTTCTGGGGAACCGATCGGGGGCTTAAGTCTGGAAACCGAAGTTTTTAGCAACCGAATTAACCGAACCGAATTGTCGGTTAAAACCGAACGCACAGGCTAAATGGCAAGTATGTAATGGAAAGGAATGAGCTGAACATATATTTCATAACGAATAGTATATCTAATTTGTGTCATAAACGTTAATACCTTATTACCTATACTTAGTCAAAAATTTAGATAATTTTTAACAAAGAAGAATGCACTTAGAATGGCTTTTCTAGACAGAGATATAGCCGACAGATCTCGTACAATCGTATCCTGCCTCGTAGAAACGACATCTCGCGCGCGTGTTGCACCCAAGCTCGGTCCCATCCCATCGCTCCGGCCGAATTCCGGGCCCCGTCAAGACTCGAGAGCCGGAGGTCCCGAAGCCAGCAGCAGCCAGGAGGCAACAAGTGCGCGCGTCAGGTTTGTGCTTGTGCCCCTGCACTGGACACCAGGCAGCGGTCGACACGTGCCCCACAGGGGCCCGGCCCCTGTCGACACGGTAGGCATGAGTACACACGGCGTGGCGCAGATACAGATACTGTATCTAGTCCGTATCTCCATGACCCATGTCCGTCTCCGTCGCCGTCGCCTCGCGCCCCGTCCCCGTCCAGGGGCAGGCACCCATCACCAGCGCACAGCTTTCAGGGCCGCGCCGCGCCACGCCGCGCCGGACGGTCCAGGCTGCAGGGCGCACGGCAGGAGACGAGATCAGGGCACGCCCATGTACCACCACGCGCGCCCAGGCTCAGCTGCTCGTCCGTGCTTCGCTTGCTGCCAGTGCCGACGGGATGACGACTGCATTGGACGGCCAAATACGGAAGACGACAGCGCGCAGAAACAAAAGTTTTGGCCCCGCCGGCCGGCCGCAGGCTGTTCCGTGTCGGCCGGCTTCCCACTTTGGTGGCGCACATGGGCACACTACACGTTAAAAAAACATTCTACAGGTGGTGGCTACGGCTATGACGGGCGGACCGTGGACATACTTGGTGCGGGGGGCTGGTGTTCGGTAGGTGGTTCGGCGGGGTGCTGGCGCAGCTCTGCGGCTGCTCGCGTAGCCGGCGCGTCTACCTTGGTGAGATCTCTTCTGGATGACCGGCAGCGACGACTTGATGTCTGGTGGGGAAACGATATCTTGACCGACGCCTGTGCTATGGGTTCTTTGGACGAAAGCCTGGCGACGGCGGCACCTGCGGATGTCGTTCCCCTGTTGAGGGCGTTGCATCCCCAGCACACTCCAGGGGTGAAAGCCTAGTCCTGTCTTGGACTAGCGATGGCGGCGCTTGAGCGTCGTGGCCTTCTTGGAGGCATCGCTGTGGATTACGGCTCAGTCGGGGTATCTAGGGCAGGGTTAGTTCGTCGGTCTCGCTGTTTGGTTGCGCAGTAGGTGGTAGTGGTAAAGTAGTCATAGTTTTTTGTTTTTAGTTGTTTTCTTTGAGCTTTTAGTGGAATGGTGGCTCATGTCGATTACCCAATCCGACCGAGTTTAGTGGTGTCAAGTGGTTACTCACGTCGATGACCTAATCCGACCGAGGGGTTAAGGCTTGTGTCGATGTCCCAATCCGACTAAGCAAGTAGTTGAGTGGGTGCTAGTTGTGGCGCGAGTTGAGTTGACTTGGTACCTAGATACGCAGATGGAGTAGGGTACCCTCCAAAATTATATGATTTTTCTGGCCCGGTTTCAGTCAAAAAACTGGGCTGGCACTTGTCTTTTCTTTTATTCGTCTAATAGAAATCACGGCAAAACTTTTATCGTCCTTTTAAAAAACAGGTGTTAGAGTATATTTAGATGACATTTGAACTAAATTAAATTCCACCGAAATCCATACTAACATACATATATGTGGATTTTTTTAGCAGTGACTTGGATTTCATGGTTGGTAGGCTGGGCAAAATATGTGCATTTAAACTTCAGACGGCGGCATACATTTTGTTGATCAGCACAATGCAAAAAAACTACTCGTTTTTTACGCCTTATTTAGCTCAACTTTAGAGTAGCAAGATTTGTTGAGGAATGCCATGGTACAAAAAGTGGCTAAAGAGAGAGCTTTCACATGTTTTTGTGGCTAATGACATCATGCGTGTTGATGGCCTTAGACGACTGTGTCTGTAATCATGTTGAAAATATGGATGCAAGCAGGCATGTCCGTGAGCCACAAATAGACTTTTTGCTGGTTCCGAACGAACCTGAAAAAAAAATTAAACTATTTACAAGCTCACGAATAATAGAATAACTCTGCTTGCATTCCTAATATTATTTACCATACGTGTCCAGTGCGTGTGATGCCACTTTTCTACCCTCATATCACCAGCACAAAGATCCACCTTGACACGTATTATTGCATGGACGACAACACGTAACTGAAACCCCCGCGATATGCCTACCTCGATACTAGCTACAGTGTGTAATATGTCAGCAGATATCATCCTTGTCCCTGCCATCGCTACTCAAAGATGGGAAATGGGATAAGCTGTTCCACTTCACGATTATTATGAGCATATTTTATGTAATACATCTAATCATGTTTATTTTCTCTCATAGTAAAACATAAAAAGGTGATGTCGACTATCAAAACCATGTTTAGTAGGGTGGTGGAGTCAATCGAAAGAGCAGGACTCCGTCTATTTTAGGGTGTATGAATTAAGTCCTGTGCTACACACGGGACACGTACGTATATGGTATACACATGTGCATGTACACATAACACATGATTCTGGTGATAATATTATTTAGTAGGCATGCCAATTAATATATAGAAGGCAAAGCAGAAAATCCATGAATGCGTTTGAAAATGAAACAGGCTCGTGATGAATTGATGATATATATGTATATTGAAAAGACAAAAGAGACAACAAACCAAAGTACAAATAATAAGAGAGTGTGAAGCCGGTCGCAACCAGGTGAGTAATAAAGTTAAAGGAAACAGATAGTCATCACAGCAAACAAAAATGATATAACAAAAGCCTGCCAGACCTGAATAAAGCACATGTTAGCGTCTCAGTTTCATCTTGGATCTAATTAAGCTCAGGCGTCCTTCTTAATCTTGTTTATCACTCTATGGGCACCTAAGGTGGCAGCTTTCTTCATATATGAATTTGTCTAAATTTATTAGCAAATAACACTACCTCCAATCGATCCGTTCCAAAAGGAGGCAACTCTTTCAGAACACACTCTTTTTGTGGGGTGAAGACTATGGTGTAACGACTTGGCACACTCTTTTTTAGATAAAACATAAAAACTATCCGACTTCATCTACCCGTGGATAGAATCAGGTCAAATTATTACAATATCGGAAATAAAAAGAAAGACAATGATGGAAGAAAATACATCCCCAACAAATAGCTCAAGTAGTTCTATACGATCTATGACTTGCACCATGATGTTAACTCCACTAGAATAAGATCGCCAACGTCAAGACGAAGCCGCCAAACACGTTTGTCAGACCTAAAAAAGGTACTAAAAACGTTGGACACCGACCACTATTGAAGATTGGATGCTTCTTCCTCGACAACAACATGAAGTACTTGGTGCAAATGCCCACCAAACGCCGAGCTGTTACGCCATGGAATGCCACCTCTGTCTTGAGCTGCACAACGAGCAGGGTGACCACGCGGGAGAACTGCCCGGCTTGTGCCACAGCCGCCGGCCCGGAGAAACCAGGCTATATTTTCACCCAGTCATTGAATGCCTGCGGACGCAGCAGTGGATAGACTGACCAACAGCTTCAGCGACGACTTCAACAAGGTGTGTGGCACAGTCAGTACCACCGCCGCTGGCCCGGCGTAACACGCCAGACAAGATTTTCACCCAAACCGTGGCCACCACCGTCGACTCTTCACCCGACTAACTTGGAAGGCCGCCATCACCGAAAGATCACCATCAGCTTCTCAGACGACCGTGCCTGAGGCCCGTGGCCCCTTCACCGTCGTTGACGAAGAACACACCGCTCGAGAATCAGATCCGCGGTGGGAGGGGTCAGATCCGGCCATATAGGGCACGGATCCGCCGCCGACCTCCACACCTTCCATCGCAGGCGCCGCTAGCACGCCGAATCGCCATCACTGCAGAAAGATCGACAAGCAGGAGGAGGGAAGAGGAAGGAGAGGGTCGGGCACACAGCCAACTCCTCCTCAGCCGCACCTCCGCACGCCACCTCTGCCACACTGGCGCGCCGCCACCACAGCCGCCATCACTGCCAAGCGCCGCCCGCACCAGGATCTCGCACAACTAGGCGTGAGGCCTCGCCGCCACCATCCTAGGGGACCGCACGAGCCTCCTGGAAGCCTCCTCCGGCGGCGGCGAGGTGGAGGAGATGGGGAGCGAGTTGGAGGCGGGGTTAGGGTTGTGGCTGCCCGAGTCGCCGTGTGGGGGCGACGCGGGGGCGAGTCCCTCCCGTATGTTTTATGATGATGTGAAAACATTTCTAAGAAGATCGAGAAGGATGAAAAATCTCAAAGCACGATATATTACCAACTTTGTATGAACCATTAAATTAGTTTCTTTCAAACAATATATAATGAATGTAATGGGATGGATGTTTCATTCATTAAATGAAAGCAGAGACCGAGGGAAATTTCATATGAAAAATCTCCACGTTTTAGTTTTTCTTCATCAAGTCTAACACATGTGTACACATGTATGGTCTGGTCACTAGCCAAAACCTAATTGAAGTTGAGCCACTCCATCACAATAGGTTTCTCGATCTTGAGGCTAATACCTTACCTAGCTCCTATAAGCCATCGACACGTAACCCTACAGCCCTACGTCGTCCCGGACCTATATATGCTACACTGCACGGCGTGTGCTCTCTCCCCTTTGCCCTACGCTTGACTCGCTGCAGCGGCACGCCGGCACCGTGACGCGTGCGAGAGGACGACGGCCAGCAGGGTACAGCCGCTGCCATGTGGGCCACCACAGAGCACGCAGGGCCAGGGACCAATCACGTCGCCGCTGGCTGTGTTAACAAGCTAAAGCAACAGTGATAGGGAGAGAGAAAAGCACAGGAGAGACCGGCGTTGCTGTCTCTCTCTCTCTACACAGGCCGATGGACAGGCAGACAGCGACCGGCTCGGGCCCGCCGAGAGAGACTTGCGAGAGAGGAGTGGGAGAGAGACAGAGAGTCAGAGACCGATCGAGAGACTCGAGAGGGTCGATAAAAGGCATAGGCAGATACAGCTGCTAGGAGCCATGGCCGTACGCGCATATACTAGGAGAGTAGGAGAGAGGAGCAGCAAAATAAATAGTGCTACTGCTACGACTTGTAGTGCTTGCTAGCCGCTAGATACAAGAAAGTGACGAGAGAGAGAGAGAGAGAGAGAGAGAGAGAGAGAGAGAGGGAGGGGAGGAGAGGGAGATCTTGATCTAGTTCTACTAGAGTGGTAGCAGTGAAGGACGAAGCTGATCGAGCTAGCTAGGAAGGGGATCGGAGGAGAAGGAAGCAGGAAGGAATCGAATAGCAAGAAGCTAGCAGGCAGGATGGGGCGCGGCAAGGTGGAGCTGAAGCGGATCGAGAACAAGATCAGCCGGCAGGTGACGTTCGCCAAGCGCCGGAACGGGTTGCTCAAGAAGGCGTATGAGCTGTCGGTGCTCTGCGACGCCGAGGTCGCCCTCATCATCTTCTCCAGCCGCGGCCGCCTCTTCGAGTTCTCCACCTCCTCATGGTACGCCACCTGCCTTTTTTTTTTCCTTTTTGCGAGAATCCTACCTGCATAGACCTGCTTCAGTTCCTGCCTTCTTCAAGCACAACACGGCCATCGATCCTGATCATCGATCTCTAGCTCTTGTTGAATCTGGAGAACCATACATGCATATTGCCTGACATTCTGTGCCAAGAATTTCATGCTTGTCATCTCTAGCTCTTCTTGAATACATGCACACATTATATGCTATTCCTACTTGTTTGGAATTTGGTATTCATCTGTGTCAGTTTTTCCTTTTCCCCTTTGTGGATATATAGGTCCTAAAATTTCCCAGAAATAATATAATTATTTGTTTTGAGTTTGCAGCTTTTTTTATGGGATTTCATGTGCTAGCTGGTTTAGATCTGCCTCTGGCTCACACATGCAGATCATATATATAGCTCACACATGTAGATCATATATAGCTTCATACATACATATAGCTCCTGTATGTTCTTTTTTGGGTGTTTGGGGAAATACCTTGTTTGGTGATGTTATGTCATCATTTCAGCGCGCGCTGTTCCTCTTTTGCTTCCTGCGCCTGAGTTCAGTAACTTTCAGTTTACATACGTTTGCTATAAAGGGTCAGTCAATGTTTCAAAAAAATATAAAGGGTCAGTCAATAGAAGAGGACAACACACAG
This sequence comes from Bothriochloa decipiens, assembly GCA_023333625.1. Lineage (NCBI taxonomy): Eukaryota > Viridiplantae > Streptophyta > Magnoliopsida > Poales > Poaceae > Bothriochloa > Bothriochloa decipiens. Next base: position 15,471 of record JALGXP010001054.1, read on the forward strand.
ATCATCTCGATCTCTTCACAATCCGTTTGTTGATCTATCTGTAGGCTGCAGCTCTAACCCTCATCTCCTTTTTAGTGCATGTCAGCAGGGGGTCATTAATTAACTTCTTGCATCCTAGCTAGTGATGTTCATCAAAGGAGCTAGCTGCAATTGGACTGGACCATTCATACAGATCCAGATCTACTTGTGAACACTGAACACATATCCTCCCCGCTGTTAAGCATTCATTTTTCTGTTGTGTAGATTATAATTTATGAGTCTCCAGTAACTCTTTCCTGTGTTTATTTCTCTTAGCTTGCTTGGATTTCACTGTTCCATTGAGACCCAAGCTTGGCATGGATCTACTAGCTCTAGATTTTACTGTTCCATTGGTGGCATGACATCTACTAGCTCAGATTCTACTGTTCCATTGGAAGTATTGAGAGAGAACCTCTCTCTACGTCTTGTCAAATGTCTAGGCTCCTCTTTCGTCGTGCAAGCGGCCGCAGCAGGCAAAGTTACTGAGGCGGTACATGTAGTAGTACAGGGTGTGGTGTATCGATTGGCCCGTCAGGAGTTATCCCCATGCTGGTCGACCATGGACAGGCATCAGTGTACTCCATGCACTGCCTTTCACTCTTTTAGCCTTTTATTAGGCCTGCTACAGGCGTATCCGGACCAATATGAACATCGTGTCATATCGTATGCAAAACAATGAGAAAGTACCAGTTTTTAATGTGTCTGTTGGCCTGGAGCTGTTGATGCAGAGAAATCCAATGCAGGCTGACAGTGCACACATCATGTGTCGTCTTTGTTCCAAAGAAAAAAAAAATCTGTACTGATGAATGCGTCGGAGGGAGTTGTAAATAAAATCACTGATTCCAGTTGTCGAAACCGTATTCAGTCGTTTCAGTCATCAGGAATCCAATTCTGTATTCAGAGGTGTATGCATGCAGTGTCGGTCCATCCTTGTTCATTTGTCTAGCTAGTTTTAAGTATAAATCAGAATATGGTTCTGTGCATAATTACTATTTTACAATTAATAGCAGGGGTACAAATACATAATGTGATGAAGATATGATTATTAGAGATGATATGCTACTATAGTATTAATTGGTTTTACCTTTCTCTTAAATATAAACACAAATTAAAGTATATATTGCATCAACATTTTAAACTAGCTTATGTAAGCACATATCAATTGTGTACATTTGTTGGTTTCTTGTCCTCTTATTGATCCTCAATGCTTGCTTTCTCAACAGCTTGTACAAGACGCTGGAGCGATACCGCAGCTGCAATTTCGCGTCCCAATCATCAGCTCCACTAGAGGCTGAATTAGTAATCTTATTACAGATTTCTTTTTGCCACCTTTAGTGCATGTGTATGCATTTCATGTATGAACAGAAGCATATGTTTTTTTATAGAATAAACAAATCTTCTGAAAACACAGGGGATTGATAATTATTTGTGAATATATATAAGAGATATGATGATACACACAATAAATAATTTGAAATAATGTAGGAGATGTGACTGTAGGTAGATAATGTTTTCATTATTAACTGTTGTAAAAAACATTGTATAATGTTTTTTAATAAAGTCTTATTACAATTTTATGGCTGATTAATAAACACAAAAGATGATATTACACATATTCGATTTTGCTGTGGTATATGTTGTATCTAGCATATTCTATCTAATAAATGATGAAATGCTGGCAAAAGGGGTACGCGTACTGATGGACATATAATACTCTCTGAATGTGTATAGTATTACTACTGTTTATATTTTGTTATACTTCGATCTTGTGTCTCATGTGCTAGATAGCTGTGTGTAATATGTCAGCATGCACCTTATCTATGCTAGCTAGAGAGGTTGCCCTGCTATATCTCATCAATTGCGTTTTGCACATTTTAAATGCAACCAATCATGACATGTATATATACCAACTCGCTTTTAATTTGGTCTTAGTGCAAAATCATATGCATATATATCTTAATTACCACTAGTAAGCTAGGTTTTATCTATGTGCGTGCACCAAAATTAAAAGACACATTTCTGTATTTAATGATCACGATTTTTCTCAAACTAATTATTAGACCTGCTTTTCTTATTCAACAGAATAATTATCAGGAGTACTTGAAGTTAAAGACAAGAGTTGAGTTCTTACAAACAACTCAGAGGTAAGACATTACTTTACCGTCAGTGAGCTATGTGGTTGGGAATTGTAATATCAATCACAGGGGTGGCAGTCTTCTTCTTTTTCTTTTCTTTCCTTTTTTTTTTTGCGAACCAAGTGGCAGTCTAATTAGGTTTGGCGATC
>JALGXP010001056.1:0-17701 GCA_023333625.1 Bothriochloa decipiens
CAAATTCCTTATAGATTTTGAATTACAGAAAAGGGGATAAAACTAGGTTTTGAAATAAAGGGTTTTTGAAATAGAATTTAAACTCAATTTGGTTTCTAACTTTAATTGGTTGGTTATTAGTGATCACAAACATCATCCAAGGACATTTTTAGGTCATTGACCCAATGACACCCTTGGTTGACCAAGTTGACTTTTGAAAAACCTTTTATAGCATTTCCAATTTGAATTTAAATTTGAATAGCCAGACTCAGAAATAAGCTTTGGAATCCAAATTTAATTTCAAATATGGAAATCATTTTTAGGGTTGGACTTAGACTTATACACTATGCTTAACACTAGTGTAAACACAGTTTACACCTCAAGTACATAAAGCATAAACTAAGTATTTGCGATGATATTCGAAAATAGGGTTTCATTATTTCATGTGACCAAACATTCCAGAAACGCAATTAACCTATGAATTATAAACTTATTTTAGTTAATGCACATTAGGGTTGACTTAAACATGAATGCTTTGCAGTGCATATGATGACATGACATGTTTTAGCTAATATAACACCAGAGGTGTTACAACCTTTCCCCCTTAAAGAAATCTCGTCCCGAGATTTAAAGCCTTGAGTGAAGTAATGGAAAAGGAAATGTGTCAGGAAAACACACTTTAACTTGGTTTACAAAGGAAAGGAATTGTACCACTCACATAGAGAAGTTACAACTCGTAGAAGAGATTATCACTTAGATAGAAGCATAAAACTCCGGGAAGTTTTCTAACAGATAATCTTCCGATTCCCATGTAGCTTCTTCTTCTGAATGTTGATCCCATTGTATCTTGTACCACTTGATTGTTCTGCTTCTAGTAACACGATCCTTCTGATCCAAAACTCGAATTGGATACTCGAAGTAAGTTAAGTCAGGTTCAAGTTCAATTTCTTCCACATCAACAACCTTATCCGGCACTCGAAGACACTTCTTAAGTTGGGATACATGGAACACATTATGTACGGCTGATAATTGCTCAAGCAATTGCAGACGATATGATACCTTCCCAACTGGTGCCAGAATTTGAAATGGTCCAATGTATTGAGGTGCTAACTTACCCTTGACTCCAAATCGGGTAACTCCTTTCATGGGTGACACCTTTAGATATACATAGTCTCCTTTATTGAAACATAATGGTTGACGTCTCTGGTCCGCATAACTTTTCTGACAAAATTGCGCCACTTTTATATTGTGTTGTATTTGTTTAACCTTGGCTTCAGTTTCTTTTACCAAATCAACTTCGAAGAACCTCCTTTCTCTGGGTTCAGACCAACTTAACGGAGTTCTACATCTGCGGCCATACAATGCTTCAAATGGTGCCATTTTGATACTTTCTTGATAACTATTATTATAAGAGAACTCAGCTAAGGGTAAACACTCATCCCATTTCTCTAGAAAATTAAGAACACATGCTCTCAATATATCTTCAAGTATTTGATTTATTCTTTCAGTCTGACCTCCTGTTTGCGAATGGTAGGCTATACTGTGCAAAAGGTCAGTACCTAAAGACTTATGTAATTGCTTCCAAAACTGGGAGACAAACTGCGTGCCTATATCAGAAACAATGGTCTTTGGTATTCCATGAAGACTGATGATGCGCTCAAAATACAATTTGGCATATTGCGAGGCTGTAGTTGTAGTTTGAACTGGAAGAAAATGTGCGGACTTTGTGAGTCGATCCACTATAACCCAAATTGAATCAAAACCCTTTGCTGTCCTGGGTAGACCCACTATAAAGTCCATACTGATATCTTCCCATTTCCAAGCTGGAATAGGTAATGGCTGAAGTTCTCCTGCTAACTTTAAATGTACAGTTTTGACTCTCTGACAAGTATCACACTAGGCCATATACTTAGCAATTTCGATTTTCATCTTGGTCCACCAAAATTTCTGTTTCAGATCATGATACATCTTATTACTTCCTGGATGAATAGAAAACTTTGAAAGATGTGCTTCATCAAGGATCTTTTGTTTCAACTCAGAATCTTTTGGTATGACCAGACGATTTTTATACCATAAGACACCTGCTTCATCAATTGTGAAACAAGAACTCTTTTCTCGTCTAACTTTCTTTTTAATATGTTTAATGCCTTCATCACTTCTCTGTGCAGCAATAATTTGATCTCTGAGGGTTGTCTTAACAGCAATGTTAGACAAACTTCCTTGTTGCATCATCTCTATACCCAGCTTTTCTATGTCATGACATATAGAGACAGTCCAAGGCTTCACTGTTAAACAATGACAGTGACTTTTTCGACTAAGTGCATCAGCCACTACATTGGCTTTACCAGGATGGTAATAGATTTCCAAATCATAATCATTGATTAACTCTAACCATCTTCTTTGTCTCATATTCAAATCATCTTGAGTGAATATGTATTTTAAACTCTTGTGATCACTGTAAATATTACATTTATTACCCCATAGATAATGTCGCCAGATTTTTAATGCATGGACAACGGCTGCCAATTCCAAATCATGTGTTGGATAATGCTCCTTATGCTTTTTCAACTGTCGGGAAGCATAAGCAATAACTTTTCCTTCTTGCATCAACACACATCCAATACCTATACCCGAAGCATCACAATAAACATCAAATGGCTTCTCAATGTTTGGTTGTGCTAGGATAGGTGCAGTGGTCATCAATTCCTTCAATTTCTGAAATGCCTTCTCGCATTCAGGTGACCAAACAAACTTAACATCATTTTTCAACAATTCAGTTATTGGCTTTGATATTTTTGAGAAATCTGGTATGAAACGACGGTAATAACCCGCCATTCCTAGAAAACTTCGAACTTGATGCACAGTCTTTGGTGGTTTCCAACCAAGTATATCCTTTACTTTACTAGGATCAACGGCCACACCTTTGTCTGACAAAACATGTCCAAGAAATTTTACTTCTTTCAGCCAAAACTCACATTTGCTAAATTTATCATATAGTTGATGTTCTCGCAGACGTTGCAAGACAATTCTGAGGTGTTTAGCATGTTCTTCTTTATTTTTGGAATATGTCAATATGTCATCAATAAAGACAACCACAAACTTATCAAGTTCTGGCATGAACACTGAGTTCATCAAATACATAAAATAGGTCGGTGCATTGGTAAGTCCAAAAGACATAACCAAATATTCATACAGACCGTACCGAGTGGTAAAAGCGGTCTTTGGAACATCTTCTGGGCGAATCTTGATTTGATGATACCCAGATCAAAGATCAATCTTAGAGAACACTTTTGCTTCTGCCAATTGATCAAAAAGCAGATCAATGCGGGGTAGAGGATACTTATTTCTAATGGTTACCTCATTCAAGGGACGATAGTCCACACATAACCTCAAACTTTGATCTTTCTTTTTCACAAAGAGAGCAGGACATCCCCAGGGTGATGAGCTAGGTTGAATAAAACCTTTATCTCATAGCTCTTGCAATTGAGTCTTGAATTCTGCTAACTCAGGTGGTGCCATTCGGTAAGCTCTTCTGGATATAGGAGCAGTACCAGGTTTCAAATCAATTCTAAACTCCACATTTCTATCAGGAGGTAAACCCGGTAACTCATCGGGAAATACATCAGGAAACTCACAAACCACTGGTATATCCTCAATCTCTTTTATAGAAATTGCACATACCTTTTGAACATTCCTCTTAAGTGTCAGAAGTTGGATAAGAAGTGAAGTTTTGCAATTGGGTATGTTCAATCTCACAGTTCTATTCAGGATGTCTATTATAGCACCATGCTGTTTCATCCAATTCATACCTAGGATCACATCTATATCTTGATCCTTTAATATTATCATATCAGTGGGAAAATATACCCACCCAAACTTACTGGCACATCATGTACTATTTCTTTAGTACACATACGCCCTCCAGGCGATTGTATAAAGAACTGTTCTTTTGTCTCCATTATTGGAATTTCATGTGTCTTAACAAATATACCATTAATGAATGTATGAGATGCACCAGAATCGAATAGCATAATTGCAGGATGATCAGCAACAGGAAACGTACCCATCATGATGGGCTCTCCTTCTGGGATTTCTCTGACTTGAGTGTAGAACACTCTACCAGACTTTTTCTCATTCTTATTATTCGGCACCTTCTGATTTCCTGACTTATGCTGATTCTGTGGTTGTTGTTGTGGTGCAAAAGCTCTAGGGGCATAAGAGTTATACTGCCTCGGATGCAGGCAGTTTCGTGAAAAATGACCAGGCTTTCCACAGTTATAACAGGGGAAGATTGGTGGCTGGAAATTAGGGTTACGAACACCAGGGGCATTCGGTTGTCGTGGATAGGAAAGATTAGCAGCAGGACGAACAATTGCCTGTTGCTGGGCTTGGTATTATGGTGGACGATAAGGTGGACAAAAATGATTCTGAGGGTGATAGATTATTTTCTGGCGTTTTAGGTTGCCACCAGAATATCCAGAGGGTACACTTTTCTTTTTCTTAGTTTCCAGATGCTGACGATTCTTATCTTCATAGGATATAGCAATGTTTACTGCCTCATGAAAAGTGGCATTAGGACTTCCAGTCATCATTCTCTGAATTTTACTATTCAGACCTTTCAGGAAACACTCTTTCTTTTTACGGTCAGTACTAACATAGTCTGACGCATATTGAGACAAGTGATTGAATTTGCCAAAATATTGCATTACTGACATATCACCTTGCCTCAAGGAAAGAAATTCTTCAAGTTTTATAGTCATTATTCCCTCAGGAATAAAATGTGCTCGAAAGGCTTCTCGAAACTCAGTCCAAGTAATGCGATGGCCTTCGGGCTGAGCATCAACAAAATTTACCCACCAGGCTCCTGCAGTTCCTCTCAACTGCTGTGCTGCAAACATGGGCTTTTGATATTCTGTGCATTCAATCAGTCCAAACTTCTACTCCATAGTGCGGAGCCAATCATCGGCCTCCATCGATTCATCTACTTTGGTGAAAACCGGAGGACGGGTGTCCGTGAAATCCACATATGTGGTTTCATCTCTATGATTCCGCCCATGATTTCCCTGTTTGACATTCTGATTTTGGTTTTGAGCCATCATTGTGGTTGCAGTGACTAATGCTGCAACTGCATCAGCTAGAGTGGGTGGAACTGGTGGAGGATTCGGGATGTCACCTCCATCCTGAGATGAGCCAGCAGCATCACGGGAACGGGTGTGAGCAGGCATCTGTTGATAAACAAACTATACTTTATTCACAAAGCCTTATCGGATTTCATAAGGATACATTACAATAGTGCAACACACTTATGATACACCATTTTTATTACATCAGTCTGCACTCCGGCAATACTTCCCACACCTACTGGGCTTTAGAAAGTAGGGGAAAGATATATTACACGTCTTACTTTCCAATACTCCTTATTCATCCTCCTCAGGATCCTCTTCCTCTTCAAGATGTTCTACCTCTTCAGGCTCTTCCTCTACTATTTCTGGATCTTCTTCTTCCATAACATCTCCTTCTTCACCTTCATTCTCTATATCTATTTGGTTTTCCTCGTCTTCATCAATGACGTCCTCATCGACAGATTCCAATTCTTTAGGATCTTCCTCTTCCTCATCCTGACCCATTACAAGACCAAGGTCATCCTGGACTGCCTGTCTTTGATATTCAGGATCCAATAAGTTATTCAACCTCACACATTCATCATCAGCTTCCTCCGCATACTCTTCCAGATCTTCCACATAATCCTCAAGTTCTTGGATACGAATATTTGCTGCATCTTCTCTTGCCCAAGCATCATTTCTTTGGTGCTTCATATGCTTCTGGGATCGCCTCAACTGAGTGATTTCGGCGGCCTCTTCAATCCTGTCGGCTTCAGCCCTCTCCAATTCGAACCTAAGCCTCACTATTTCCGCTTGGGGATCCGAATGCGAATTGCTACTGCTTTCACCGATCTCGTATCTGGGGGCTAACTGATGTCGAGGTACTCCTTTTGGTGCAGTGCTCTTGCGAGGAGTTTGCTTGATAATGGCCATCCTGAAGCAAGATAGGATAGATAGGGAGAAGTCTAAAGGTTAGCATGAAAAGGATTGACACTACTTAACCCAAACCACTTTAAAGGGGAAAGTAATTAAACAGATTAATCAAGCATGATGCATAAATGAACTTACGATCTAGACGTAAAAGAGAGCAACACTTATATATAAATAATTTTTTTATAACATAGGGCAATATAATATGCTATTCCACCACCACACTTTATAAAATCAGAATAAGGGTCGATAGAAAGAATCATAGATAAGGAATAAGCAATTTGGACCCGAAATAGTCAAGTTAAAATGGTTTGACTCAAAACTTTTGAAGTTTTCACAAAAGAATACTACAACAACTCTTCTTAACAACGATCCAGCTCCGATACCAGCTGTGGCAGAACCTCCTAAATCATATGGCCCACACGCATGATTATTGTCTAAACAGACTCCAAATAACCATGACTGTGTTCCATACAATTTAAAAAGTCTGTCGGGTAAATCCCGAATCATCCACGATTTTTCGAGCAGGATCAATCGTTGAAGAGAGACATTGCAGTATTACAATAGTTGATATAAATAATATACAACGGAGTAAAACAGCGGAAGACTTACAATAACATAAGTTTACAAACCTCTGAGTTTCAAATATTTACAACCATAAGTTTAAACTATACTAACCATAATAGTAGTGGAGTAGCAGTAGGTAGCCTTATTACAAAACCAAATAGTAAGCTCTGCCCAAGAGCTAAACCTCTTTACTCGTCGTCGCTTTCCTCGACGACTATCATGCAGCAGGATGCGAAACACTCCTGCCCATGAGGCTCACCTGCAACAAGGGTTTAACAAACCCTGAGTACAAAAGTACTCAACAAGACTGACCCGATGAAAGAGAAGGGTAGAGACTCAAGAAATGCAGGCTAGAGGGACAAAATAAGGTCTGTAGGAGATAAGAAATTTTGTGGAAAAGCTTTATAGAAAGAGAAGTTGCTTGGGCTAGCTCCCATTATCAACCAACTTCATTATTGATCCTTAAATTTTGTTCAAATTGTTACTACGATGATGAACAGTGATCGAGTCTTCTTCTTCGAGAAGCAACGGCGATTCGAATCCATTTTCATACCCAGCTGGGACCTAGGTCACTGGAATACCAGAGACTTTAACTCCGATGCACCCCAGGTAACCGATATACCGGGATAACAACCGCAGCCGTATATCACCACATGGCACCCGTGAGCTCTGCGGCCCAGCGTATCGAGATACATGGGAACTTAAACCCCACAGTAAAACACACTATGACACAGATGGGATCTCTGGCCCCACGCTAGGTCACTCCATGATATACACGGCTCCAACCATCCGTATACCACTTCATGTATGTGGATTTCTAATTTCTCGATTATCGACAGTTCACCAACGGACGGGACCTAGGGCATCAACAGACGAAAACACTACAGAGGGACTCCATTCCCAATGCAAGTTCGTCGTTCGGACTCGATTTATTACTAATATCAAGATTTCAATAAGAAAACCAATCTCATCTTTTTCATTCTTTTAACTTTCAACATTTAAATAAATAAGCAGGGCTAAGCATTACTACTTATCTTCCAAGCAGGTAACAAGGTATAAGGAAATAAGACAGGTAATGCAATTTGGGTGGGTTTTCACTCAACTCCTATTACCTAATGCAACATATCATAGCTAAAGCGGTAAAACTTTTATAAATAGAATATGGTTTAAATGCATCCGGCGCTTGCCTTGATATTCAGGGTAGAAGTTCGCAAACTCTGGATCAACTCTCGATTCTTGAATTTGCTCGTCCTTCGGATCTGGGCGATAACGTTAACTCTCCGTTAACGAAAACTATTCGATAATTAATATGCTTTAACATGATGGAATAGTAAACATGATGCTCGATGGATGCATGACCAGATTAAGGGCTTGAGTACAACTTTTCTTCACGATAAAGTTACAAGCTAACAAAACTTCGCTTATAAAACTCATTAGGGTTAACTACGCCATTTAAGAGGTTAATTAAACACATAAAATAACGTTAATTAAACCCTAATGACATGATTAAGATAAGCGCAAATAATTAATTAAAGTGCCAAAGGTCATTAGGGTTAATGACCCAAGGTCATCAATCAATCCCAAAGTCAACCAAATCCTATAATGATTAAGTTAAACTAAAGGGGTTAATTAATTATTTAAAAGCATTAAATAAAGGCATAAAAATTAAAGTTATCAAATTAAGCCTAAAATTTTATTTTAGAAAGCTCTTAGCCTAATTAGATGGCAAAACAAATTTTAGAATTAAAAGCCAATTATTTTATTTATTAAAAATCATTAAATGTCCATTTTTCAATTAAAAGGGCTAATTTTAACTTATGCAAAAATTATTTAAATTTGGCATTTCATATTTTTCCTAGGTAGATGACATCATAAGGAACACTCAAAAAAATTTTCAAAATTTTTGGAGCTATATATGAATTACTATGATTTTTCAAAGAAAATAGCATTTAAATCATTTTCTGAAAATAGAAAAAGAAAATCGGCACAGTACCCCCGCGCTGACCGACGGCGGCGCGGCGGTTGACCGTCGATTCCTCGCCGACGGTGAGGTCTCCGGTGACACGGTTTGCTCCTACGGGCTCATCTCGACACGACGCGTCGATTGAGGTGGCTAACGGCGCGGCTGAGCGGCGGCGGCACCCACGCCGACGGCCATGGCGGCGCGGCGGAGCGACGGCCCGGCGGCGTCGCTCACCAGAGCGATTTCCGGCGACGGTGACCACACGAACTCACGCAGGGCACTCAAACGGACGAGTTTGGCAACTAAGTGAGGTCGCTCCCGGTCCCTGGCCAAAACGGCAACGCGCGCGGCGAAGCGGCATGGCCGTGCCGACGGCGAGCCACGGTGGCCGGCGGCTACGACAAGGGATTGATGAAATTGATGATGCAAACAGCTACAGGAGCTCACCCCGGTGCTGATGCGCACGTTAATGGAGGCTCGGAGCGGCTGGGCTGAGTTACGGTCGACGGCGCTGATGGCGGCGGCGGCGCTCCGATGGCAAGACGGCGTCACGGCGGTCTCCGGCAATACGCTGCTCAAACCAAGGTACGCATCAGGTGCAAGATGACATGGAGAACACGGTAGCAGGGTCAAAGGTAAAATATATTCAACTGGTGCGGCGGCAAACGGCGGCGATGGCACAGCGGCTTGACTGGCCGGCCGCGGAGAAGAAGGGGGCGTGAGGGTGGCTCGAGCGATTAGAGCAAGCACGAACTGGCCCAAGATGACCGTGAGGATGTGGTGGAGATAATGGCAAACGCAATCGGACAGAGGTGGAGCATTGACGGCGAATTTCAACGGCGGAGCGAGGTCGTCGGCGACGGCGGCGGGAAGAAGAAAGAAGAAGAACGGCGTCGGACGACCGGTATTTATAGCACGGAGTCGATGGATGGGCTGGCGACACGAAGGCGATGAAGTTTCTCGTGTTCATGAGTGCTCTGGTGGTCGAGCGGGTGCGACGGTGGTCGGCGGCGCGCGATGAGAAGCCGGCCATGGCGATCGCCGATAGGGTTAGGTACTGTTCGCAGAAATTACAAAAATGCTATCTGTTTTAAATTACAAATTACTCCAAAATCTATATAAGAACTTGAAAATCTCCAAAAATATCATTTGCATAACTTTTCAAGAGCTACACTTTTCCTTTAACTGGGATCCTCAAATTCTATATAGATTTTGAAATTTGAATTCAGATTTGAAAAGGGAATAAAACCCTAGAAAAAAGGATTTGAAATTACTTTTGATTTTTCAATAAAACTTGAAAATCTTCAAAACTATGAAATGTTTAAATTTCCAAAAAAAACCTTTTTCATATACAAGATTTTCCAAAATTATGTATAGTTTTTGAATTATGGTTTTAAAATCAAAAGGGGATAAATGCTGGAAACTGTATTTTCAAATTAATTTGAAATTCCTTTTGGAAACTTGAAAAACTTTATATACCAACTTTGTAGCCCTTGTCAAGATCTACAAACTGTCCTTTTAGAGTATTACCAAATTCCTTATAGATTTTGAATTACAGAAAAGGGGATAAAACTAGGTTTTGAAATAAAGGGTTTTTGAAATAGAATTTAAACTCAATTTGGTTTCTAACTTTAATTGGTTGGTTATTAGTGATCACAAACATCATCCAAGGACATTTTTAGGTCATTGACCCAATGACACCCTTGGTTGACCAAGTTGACTTTTGAAAAACCTTTTATAGCATTTCCAATTTGAATTTAAATTTGAATAGCCAGACTCAGAAATAAGCTTTGGAATCCAAATTTAATTTCAAATATGGAAATCATTTTTAGGGTTGGACTTAGACTTATACACTATGCTTAACACTAGTGTAAACACAGTTTACACCTCAAGTACATAAAGCATAAACTAAGTATTTGCGATGATATTCGAAAATAGGGTTTCATTATTTCATGTGACCAAACATTCCAGAAACGCAATTAACCTATGAATTATAAACTTATTTTAGTTAATGCACATTAGGGTTGACTTAAACATGAATGCTTTGCAGTGCATATGATGACATGACATGTTTTAGCTAATATAACACCAGAGGTGTTACAACCTTTCCCCCTTAAAGAAATCTCGTCCCGAGATTTAAAGCCTTGAGTGAAGTAATGGAAAAGGAAATGTGTCAGGAAAACACACTTTAACTTGGTTTACAAAGGAAAGGAATTGTACCACTCACATAGAGAAGTTACAACTCGTAGAAGAGATTATCACTTAGATAGAAGCATAAAACTCCGGGAAGTTTTCTAACAGATAATCTTCCGATTCCCATGTAGCTTCTTCTTCTGAATGTTGATCCCATTGTATCTTGTACCACTTGATTGTTCTGCTTCTAGTAACACGATCCTTCTGATCCAAAACTCGAATTGGATACTCGAAGTAAGTTAAGTCAGGTTCAAGTTCAATTTCTTCCACATCAACAACCTTATCCGGCACTCGAAGACACTTCTTAAGTTGGGATACATGGAACACATTATGTACGGCTGATAATTGCTCAAGCAATTGCAGACGATATGATACCTTCCCAACTGGTGCCAGAATTTGAAATGGTCCAATGTATTGAGGTGCTAACTTACCCTTGACTCCAAATCGGGTAACTCCTTTCATGGGTGACACCTTTAGATATACATAGTCTCCTTTATTGAAACATAATGGTTGACGTCTCTGGTCCGCATAACTTTTCTGACAAAATTGCGCCACTTTTATATTGTGTTGTATTTGTTTAACCTTGGCTTCAGTTTCTTTTACCAAATCAACTTCGAAGAACCTCCTTTCTCTGGGTTCAGACCAACTTAACGGAGTTCTACATCTGCGGCCATACAATGCTTCAAATGGTGCCATTTTGATACTTTCTTGATAACTATTATTATAAGAGAACTCAGCTAAGGGTAAACACTCATCCCATTTCTCTAGAAAATTAAGAACACATGCTCTCAATATATCTTCAAGTATTTGATTTATTCTTTCAGTCTGACCTCCTGTTTGCGAATGGTAGGCTATACTGTGCAAAAGGTCAGTACCTAAAGACTTATGTAATTGCTTCCAAAACTGGGAGACAAACTGCGTGCCTATATCAGAAACAATGGTCTTTGGTATTCCATGAAGACTGATGATGCGCTCAAAATACAATTTGGCATATTGCGAGGCTGTAGTTGTAGTTTGAACTGGAAGAAAATGTGCGGACTTTGTGAGTCGATCCACTATAACCCAAATTGAATCAAAACCCTTTGCTGTCCTGGGTAGACCCACTATAAAGTCCATACTGATATCTTCCCATTTCCAAGCTGGAATAGGTAATGGCTGAAGTTCTCCTGCTAACTTTAAATGTACAGTTTTGACTCTCTGACAAGTATCACACTAGGCCATATACTTAGCAATTTCGATTTTCATCTTGGTCCACCAAAATTTCTGTTTCAGATCATGATACATCTTATTACTTCCTGGATGAATAGAAAACTTTGAAAGATGTGCTTCATCAAGGATCTTTTGTTTCAACTCAGAATCTTTTGGTATGACCAGACGATTTTTATACCATAAGACACCTGCTTCATCAATTGTGAAACAAGAACTCTTTTCTCGTCTAACTTTCTTTTTAATATGTTTAATGCCTTCATCACTTCTCTGTGCAGCAATAATTTGATCTCTGAGGGTTGTCTTAACAGCAATGTTAGACAAACTTCCTTGTTGCATCATCTCTATACCCAGCTTTTCTATGTCATGACATATAGAGACAGTCCAAGGCTTCACTGTTAAACAATGACAGTGACTTTTTCGACTAAGTGCATCAGCCACTACATTGGCTTTACCAGGATGGTAATAGATTTCCAAATCATAATCATTGATTAACTCTAACCATCTTCTTTGTCTCATATTCAAATCATCTTGAGTGAATATGTATTTTAAACTCTTGTGATCACTGTAAATATTACATTTATTACCCCATAGATAATGTCGCCAGATTTTTAATGCATGGACAACGGCTGCCAATTCCAAATCATGTGTTGGATAATGCTCCTTATGCTTTTTCAACTGTCGGGAAGCATAAGCAATAACTTTTCCTTCTTGCATCAACACACATCCAATACCTATACCCGAAGCATCACAATAAACATCAAATGGCTTCTCAATGTTTGGTTGTGCTAGGATAGGTGCAGTGGTCATCAATTCCTTCAATTTCTGAAATGCCTTCTCGCATTCAGGTGACCAAACAAACTTAACATCATTTTTCAACAATTCAGTTATTGGCTTTGATATTTTTGAGAAATCTGGTATGAAACGACGGTAATAACCCGCCATTCCTAGAAAACTTCGAACTTGATGCACAGTCTTTGGTGGTTTCCAACCAAGTATATCCTTTACTTTACTAGGATCAACGGCCACACCTTTGTCTGACAAAACATGTCCAAGAAATTTTACTTCTTTCAGCCAAAACTCACATTTGCTAAATTTATCATATAGTTGATGTTCTCGCAGACGTTGCAAGACAATTCTGAGGTGTTTAGCATGTTCTTCTTTATTTTTGGAATATGTCAATATGTCATCAATAAAGACAACCACAAACTTATCAAGTTCTGGCATGAACACTGAGTTCATCAAATACATAAAATAGGTCGGTGCATTGGTAAGTCCAAAAGACATAACCAAATATTCATACAGACCGTACCGAGTGGTAAAAGCGGTCTTTGGAACATCTTCTGGGCGAATCTTGATTTGATGATACCCAGATCAAAGATCAATCTTAGAGAACACTTTTGCTTCTGCCAATTGATCAAAAAGCAGATCAATGCGGGGTAGAGGATACTTATTTCTAATGGTTACCTCATTCAAGGGACGATAGTCCACACATAACCTCAAACTTTGATCTTTCTTTTTCACAAAGAGAGCAGGACATCCCCAGGGTGATGAGCTAGGTTGAATAAAACCTTTATCTCATAGCTCTTGCAATTGAGTCTTGAATTCTGCTAACTCAGGTGGTGCCATTCGGTAAGCTCTTCTGGATATAGGAGCAGTACCAGGTTTCAAATCAATTCTAAACTCCACATTTCTATCAGGAGGTAAACCCGGTAACTCATCGGGAAATACATCAGGAAACTCACAAACCACTGGTATATCCTCAATCTCTTTTATAGAAATTGCACATACCTTTTGAACATTCCTCTTAAGTGTCAGAAGTTGGATAAGAAGTGAAGTTTTGCAATTGGGTATGTTCAATCTCACAGTTCTATTCAGGATGTCTATTATAGCACCATGCTGTTTCATCCAATTCATACCTAGGATCACATCTATATCTTGATCCTTTAATATTATCATATCAGTGGGAAAATATACCCACCCAAACTTACTGGCACATCATGTACTATTTCTTTAGTACACATACGCCCTCCAGGCGATTGTATAAAGAACTGTTCTTTTGTCTCCATTATTGGAATTTCATGTGTCTTAACAAATATACCATTAATGAATGTATGAGATGCACCAGAATCGAATAGCATAATTGCAGGATGATCAGCAACAGGAAACGTACCCATCATGATGGGCTCTCCTTCTGGGATTTCTCTGACTTGAGTGTAGAACACTCTACCAGACTTTTTCTCATTCTTATTATTCGGCACCTTCTGATTTCCTGACTTATGCTGATTCTGTGGTTGTTGTTGTGGTGCAAAAGCTCTAGGGGCATAAGAGTTATACTGCCTCGGATGCAGGCAGTTTCGTGAAAAATGACCAGGCTTTCCACAGTTATAACAGGGGAAGATTGGTGGCTGGAAATTAGGGTTACGAACACCAGGGGCATTCGGTTGTCGTGGATAGGAAAGATTAGCAGCAGGACGAACAATTGCCTGTTGCTGGGCTTGGTATTATGGTGGACGATAAGGTGGACAAAAATGATTCTGAGGGTGATAGATTATTTTCTGGCGTTTTAGGTTGCCACCAGAATATCCAGAGGGTACACTTTTCTTTTTCTTAGTTTCCAGATGCTGACGATTCTTATCTTCATAGGATATAGCAATGTTTACTGCCTCATGAAAAGTGGCATTAGGACTTCCAGTCATCATTCTCTGAATTTTACTATTCAGACCTTTCAGGAAACACTCTTTCTTTTTACGGTCAGTACTAACATAGTCTGACGCATATTGAGACAAGTGATTGAATTTGCCAAAATATTGCATTACTGACATATCACCTTGCCTCAAGGAAAGAAATTCTTCAAGTTTTATAGTCATTATTCCCTCAGGAATAAAATGTGCTCGAAAGGCTTCTCGAAACTCAGTCCAAGTAATGCGATGGCCTTCGGGCTGAGCATCAACAAAATTTACCCACCAGGCTCCTGCAGTTCCTCTCAACTGCTGTGCTGCAAACATGGGCTTTTGATATTCTGTGCATTCAATCAGTCCAAACTTCTACTCCATAGTGCGGAGCCAATCATCGGCCTCCATCGATTCATCTACTTTGGTGAAAACCGGAGGACGGGTGTCCGTGAAATCCACATATGTGGTTTCATCTCTATGATTCCGCCCATGATTTCCCTGTTTGACATTCTGATTTTGGTTTTGAGCCATCATTGTGGTTGCAGTGACTAATGCTGCAACTGCATCAGCTAGAGTGGGTGGAACTGGTGGAGGATTCGGGATGTCACCTCCATCCTGAGATGAGCCAGCAGCATCACGGGAACGGGTGTGAGCAGGCATCTGTTGATAAACAAACTATACTTTATTCACAAAGCCTTATCGGATTTCATAAGGATACATTACAATAGTGCAACACACTTATGATACACCATTTTTATTACATCAGTCTGCACTCCGGCAATACTTCCCACACCTACTGGGCTTTAGAAAGTAGGGGAAAGATATATTACACGTCTTACTTTCCAATACTCCTTATTCATCCTCCTCAGGATCCTCTTCCTCTTCAAGATGTTCTACCTCTTCAGGCTCTTCCTCTACTATTTCTGGATCTTCTTCTTCCATAACATCTCCTTCTTCACCTTCATTCTCTATATCTATTTGGTTTTCCTCGTCTTCATCAATGACGTCCTCATCGACAGATTCCAATTCTTTAGGATCTTCCTCTTCCTCATCCTGACCCATTACAAGACCAAGGTCATCCTGGACTGCCTGTCTTTGATATTCAGGATCCAATAAGTTATTCAACCTCACACATTCATCATCAGCTTCCTCCGCATACTCTTCCAGATCTTCCACATAATCCTCAAGTTCTTGGATACGAATATTTGCTGCATCTTCTCTTGCCCAAGCATCATTTCTTTGGTGCTTCATATGCTTCTGGGATCGCCTCAACTGAGTGATTTCGGCGGCCTCTTCAATCCTGTCGGCTTCAGCCCTCTCCAATTCGAACCTAAGCCTCACTATTTCCGCTTGGGGATCCGAATGCGAATTGCTACTGCTTTCACCGATCTCGTATCTGGGGGCTAACTGATGTCGAGGTACTCCTTTTGGTGCAGTGCTCTTGCGAGGAGTTTGCTTGATAATGGCCATCCTGAAGCAAGATAGGATAGATAGGGAGAAGTCTAAAGGTTAGCATGAAAAGGATTGACACTACTTAACCCAAACCACTTTAAAGGGGAAAGTAATTAAACAGATTAATCAAGCATGATGCATAAATGAACTTACGATCTAGACGTAAAAGAGAGCAACACTTATATATAAATAATTTTTTTATAACATAGGGCAATATAATATGCTATTCCACCACCACACTTTATAAAATCAGAATAAGGGTCGATAGAAAGAATCATAGATAAGGAATAAGCAATTTGGACCCGAAATAGTCAAGTTAAAATGGTTTGACTCAAAACTTTTGAAGTTTTCACAAAAGAATACTACAACAACTCTTCTTAACAACGATCCAGCTCCGATACCAGCTGTGGCAGAACCTCCTAAATCATATGGCCCACACGCATGATTATTGTCTAAACAGACTCCAAATAACCATGACTGTGTTCCATACAATTTAAAAAGTCTGTCGGGTAAATCCCGAATCATCCACGATTTTTCGAGCAGGATCAATCGTTGAAGAGAGACATTGCAGTATTACAATAGTTGATATAAATAATATACAACGGAGTAAAACAGCGGAAGACTTACAATAACATAAGTTTACAAACCTCTGAGTTTCAAATATTTACAACCATAAGTTTAAACTATACTAACCATAATAGTAGTGGAGTAGCAGTAGGTAGCCTTATTACAAAACCAAATAGTAAGCTCTGCCCAAGAGCTAAACCTCTTTACTCGTCGTCGCTTTCCTCGACGACTATCATGCAGCAGGATGCGAAACACTCCTGCCCATGAGGCTCACCTGCAACAAGGGTTTAACAAACCCTGAGTACAAAAGTACTCAACAAGACTGACCCGATGAAAGAGAAGGGTAGAGACTCAAGAAATGCAGGCTAGAGGGACAAAATAAGGTCTGTAGGAGATAAGAAATTTTGTGGAAAAGCTTTATAGAAAGAGAAGTTGCTTGGGCTAGCTCCCATTATCAACCAACTTCATTATTGATCCTTAAATTTTGTTCAAATTGTTACTACGATGATGAACAGTGATCGAGTCTTCTTCTTCGAGAAGCAACGGCGATTCGAATCCATTTTCATACCCAGCTGGGACCTAGGTCACTGGAATACCAGAGACTTTAACTCCGATGCACCCCAGGTAACCGATATACCGGGATAACAACCGCAGCCGTATATCACCACATGGCACCCGTGAGCTCTGCGGCCCAGCGTATCGAGATACATGGGAACTTAAACCCCACAGTAAAACACACTATGACACAGATGGGATCTCTGGCCCCACGCTAGGTCACTCCATGATATACACGGCTCCAACCATCCGTATACCACTTCATGTATGTGGATTTCTAATTTCTCGATTATCGACAGTTCACCAACGGACGGGACCTAGGGCATCAACAGACGAAAACACTACAGAGGGACTCCATTCCCAATGCAAGTTCGTCGTTCGGACTCGATTTATTACTAATATCAAGATTTCAATAAGAAAACCAATCTCATCTTTTTCATTCTTTTAACTTTCAACATTTAAATAAATAAGCAGGGCTAAGCATTACTACTTATCTTCCAAGCAGGTAACAA
>JALGXP010001057.1:0-12894 GCA_023333625.1 Bothriochloa decipiens
CCCCCCCTTCCTCTCTTATGTCTCCGTGACTAAATGTCTTTGCGCAGGGGAGGATCGACTACCGGAGATCGAGGCCTCCACTGAGGGAGGACGCCACCGATCGTCAGGTAAGACACTTCACCGCCTAGCAAGAGAAGCGAAGTAAGGATGAGGAGGTGAAAAAGAAAGCCAAGAAGCTCCGGGAGCGCGAAAGGCTCGCAAAGCGCCGCGCTGAGCAGAGGCGCGACGGGCTCCCGGAGGAGGAGTCTCCCTCGTCCGAGGGAGATGAAGATGATGATGATGACAGTGAGGACATCGAGGGGGTGGAGGGGTGCCTCGACCTGCAGGAGGAGGTGGCGGAGCAGCGTGCCCCTCAGCCGACGGTGTCGGCCTCGGAGCGCCGACGTGGAAAAAGGGGGGCCGAGGCCTTGCCTCGAGGGGGGGTCACCTACTTCGCGTCGTACTCGAGGTGGGAGCCCACCCACTTCGATCCGGGAGACCCGGTCCCGGTCGTCGGCGCGCGCGGAGCAGAGGCGTGCCCAGGAGGCCCCGTCGACGCGGGGAAGCACGGCGACGCCACCGATGGCCCCGAGCAGCCCCAGCCCTGCGAAGGGCTCGGCTTCGGGAGGGGTCTCGAAATCTACGGGCAGTTCGAGGGGTGCCCGAAAGGCCTCTATACCCTTCGGGTAAGTGCCGTTGAATCGTATTCTTTTCGTTGCATCGTCTTTGTGCGTTTCAATAAACCTTTTGCCGTTCTGCTTTTCATTCAGGCCCAAGCGCCAGATTGAGGAGGCGTCCCTCGCGCCGGCCAAGCGGCTCAAGATGGATGCAGCCTCGAAGACGGAGGTCCCGGCTACAGGTGCGTCGTCGAGGCCTTTGGCCCCGTGGGAAGCCAAGTGGTTGTCCTCCGCCCTTGGTGCTATGGCACGTGGTAGGCTGACGGGTTCCACTCCTGCTGCAGGGTCGAGCGTCCCGGGGGACGCGGCGGGTGGCGACTCCGTGCTTGGGAAGACGCACGAGGGAGGGAGCGCCTCCTTGACATCACCGCCTGCGGCCCTCGAGCTCGACCCGGCACCAGGAGGCGGCGCCCTGACGTCGGGGGCTTCCGTTTCTGGTGGTCCGGAGGCTTCGGTCCCCGCACCCGAGGCGGGAGCCCCCGAGGGCCACGGGCCGGGAGAGGTGGCCGCCGTCGTGGATCTCGAGGGTGAGGAGGCCTCGACCCTTGCCCCTTTGACGGGAGAGCGGCGGCCCTGGCCGGCGGGTCTGCGCGAGCTCGAGGCCCGGAGGGAGCAGGAGCAAGGGGCCCTGCTAGAAGCGGAGCCGCCACGGCCGCAGCAGGTGGAGGAGGAAACTGGGGACCAGCCCCAGCATCGGCAAGCGCAACAGACGCCGCCAGGGGATGCGGCGCCGCTGGACCCGTCAGCGCAGCAACCGCCCGAGACGTCTGAGGCGGAAGTGACTTCCGGACTGCCCAAACAATGGGTGTCCGTGATCACTATGGACGAGTTGCTGTCCAAACAAGAGGCGGCGTCGAAGGCGTCGACGGTCCCGCGGCTGCCAGGGGCGCAACCAGAGGATGCCCCGGTACCGAGCCCGGCAGAAGACGCGCCGGCGGTGGTCCCACCGGCGCCACAAGTCGTGGCGTTGGGTGAAGCTTCGGCCTCCACACCCTCGCTGCCTCCGACTGCGCCGGACGCAGCACCGAACCAGGCGTCGCAACCGTCGACGAAGCAGCCGAAGGAGACGGCGGCTGTCGGTGTGCTGAGGAGGTCAACGTCCGACCCCGGGCTGGCGGGTACCCGCGCCGCGTCAGAGTTCCACATCCCTGGAGAGTTGGCCGTGGGTTACGGCGTTCCAGGCGATGTGGTGGAGGAGATCGATTCCTTGGCACGAGCCAAGGTCAAGATGGTCCTTCCAGACTGGGGCAAGAAGCACATCGTGCTCCGGGAACTTGGCGATCCCAGCGCTCCAGGGATCGAGATGAACGACCCGGCGGAGGTCAAGTGCTGGGAGGAGGCCGAACGGTCCCGGGCGTGGCTGCGGCACTTGCTGAAGGTGGGCGCCGAACTCGCCGAAGGCCTTGACCGGAATCTCGGGGTGAGTCGCTGTGTTAGGCCATATGTATGTTTTTTGTTAAGTTCTTTCGTACGGGATGCCTTAACCCTCGATTTCCTGTCCCCAGGCGGCGCGGAGGTGGTCCTACTTGAAGTCAGTCTTCCTCCACGAAACGCTCAACAGCCGGGAGGAAGTGCTTCGCCAACTCGAGGCCGGCGGTTCTGCGCAGAGCAGGGTGGCCGAGCTCGAGGAGGAGCTGAAGCAGACGAGGGAGGAGGCCGCCAAGGCCAAAGAGGAAGCCGCCCGGGCGAAGGCGGACTCCGACGCCGCTCGAGGGGAAGCCGCCCGCCTTGAGGGGGAGCTCAAGCGTGCCAGGGAAGAGGCTGACGTGGCGAAGGCCGAATCGGAGAAGGCCAGGGTCGAGAGCGTCCGAGCCCAGGAGCGCGTCGAGCTGCTCATGGCGGAGGCTCAGAGCTCCATGGCGCGCATCCGTTCGCTCGAGGCCAGCTTCGCTGAAGTCTCCGCCACGCGCAACGCCCTCTCCGCCTTGGCCCAGGATGAGAAGAGCCGTGTCGCCGACCTGGAAATCCAGCTCGGGGTTATGAAGGCCACCCTCCAGGACAAGGAGCAGGCCATCATCCTGGCAGGTGGCGCCCTCGAGACCCTCCGCTTCGAGAAGACGGAGGTGACCCGAGCCTTCAAAGAGGCCCAGCGGGAGCGGGACGAGGCTCGGGGGGAGCGCGATGCCGTGCTGGGGGATCGCAACGCCCTCGAGACTCGCTGTGCTGGTGAGTCCCTCAAAGGATTTTTGATCTTTGTTTTTTCGTATGGTTTATCGAATTCTTGCATCGTGTTTTAGGCATCGAGTTCGAGCTGCTTGCGACCCAAGACGCCGCCAAGGCGCTGCAGGAGAGCCTTGCGGCGGAGGGGGCGCTTCTTGGTCGGCTCCGGGTTGCCCTCGACGGGCTCTGCGCCCTCTGGGAGGTCGGGCCCATCGAGGGCGCTGAAGAAGACATCCCCAGAGCTGCGCTCGTGTACCGGGTCTACTACCTCGACGCCACCCTTCGAGGTCGCGTGCGGGAGGCGCTTCACACTGGCGTGAAGCGGGCGCTTGCGGTGGTCTCCTCCGGCTTCGTTTTTGATATGAACGTGGTGGCCCAAGGCTTTGTTCCTGACATCTCAAAGACCGACGCCGAGAATGAGGAGCGTTACCGAGGGCTCATCAACGACGCCGAGAGGCCGGGGGGAGAGCTGGCGAAGTTATTCGAGGACGAGGTCCTCCCCCCGGCGGATGTAGGGTACCAAGTCGAGGGGGGCGGCGACGGGGCAAACCTGTAGGGCAAGACTGGGCGAGAATGCCCATGTAATGAATTAATTTTTGTAAATTATATTCAATGTGGCTTTGAAAGCCCCTTTTTGAACATGAATGCATCTATCGTAATGCGATTTGTCGTTTTTCTTTCGAACCTTTTTTGCTTTCTACTCACTTAGACTTCGCTTTTTTGACTAAGTTTTTGACGCAAACACGTATCCCTCGAGGGGGGAGCGAGTGGAGGTACCGTAGCCCGGGGGCGTAGGAGAGCTCTGGCTCGACAGCCCTCGACCCCAAGGGAGCTCGAGGCGTTTTCTACTTAGTCGCGAAGCGTGTCGAGGTGTGAGAAAGAAGAAGCGCTCGAGTTCTGCTCGTCTCACTTTTGTTTTCCAACTGAGCATTCAACGTGAACTCGTATCCCTCGAGGGGGGAGCGAGTGGAGGTACCGTAGCCCGGAAGCGTAGGAGAGCTCCGGCTCGACAACCCTCGACCCCAAGGGAGTTCGAGGCGTTGTTAACTTAGTTGGGAAGCAAAAAGAGGGGAGCGTGCGAAAAAAATCGTTCATATTTTTAGGAACTTAGGGGGTTCCCCCCCGTTAGCCCCCGAGGGAGGCTCGACTCTGGTAAGACAGGGTCGAGGCTACCTCTTGCATGTATAATAACGAGTTTGAACTTATAATCGAAAGTAGTCGTTATATTTGTCATGCGGGAATATACAAGACATGCTAGAATGTACAAGGGCACTGGTGCCCTAAGGGTAGAAATGACGTAGCTGTTCGATGTTCCACGCGTTGGTGAGGATTTCGCCTTTGTCGTTAGCGAGCTTGTACGTCCCGGGCTTTAGCACCTCAGCTACGGCGAATGGGCCTTCCCATGGCGGCGTCAGCTTGTGATGTCCTTTGTTGCTCTGCCGTCGACGTAGGACGAGGTCTCCAACTTGGAGGTCCCTCGAGCGCACGTGCTTGTCGTGGTAGAGTCGAAGTTTTTGCTGATACCTCGCGGAGTGAAGCAGCGCCATGTCTCGAGCTTCCTCGACCTGGTCGACGACTTTTGCGAGGGCTTCTTCGTTGGTTTGCTCGTTGTACGCCTTTAGCCGAGGGGAACCATACTCGAGGTCAGTGGGGAGGACGGCCTCGGACCCATAGACAAAGAAGAATGGGGTGAACCCCGTGGCTCGACTAGGTGTTGTCCTTAAGCTCCATAGGACCGATGGCAACTCCGCGGCCCATTTTTTTCCGTGCTTGCCGAGGCGTTTGAGGATCCTTGGCTTGAGGCCCTGCAAAATCATACCATTGGCGCGCTCAACCTGGCCGTTAGTTCGAGGATGTGCAACCGCGGACCAATTCACACGGATGTGATGGCGATCGCAAAAATCCAAGAACTTCTTGCCGGTGAATTGCGTGCCGTTGTCGGTGATGATGACGTTCGGGACCCCGAAGCGATGGATTATGTCGGTGAAGAACTCGACCGCCCGTTCGGAGCGGATGTTGCTGATGGGCCAGGCCTCGATCCATTTGGTAAACTTATCGACGGCGATGAGCAGGTGCGTGTACCCTTTGGTTGTCCTTTTGGGAGGCCCCACAAGATCGAGCCCCCAGACCGCAAACGGCCAGGTGATGGGGATCATTTGTAGGGCGTGAGCTGGGAGGTGCGTCTGCTTGGCGTAGAATTGACACCCTTTGCACGAGCGGACGATGTTCATGGCGTCGAAAACTACGGTCGGCCAGTAGAAACCCTGTCGAAAAGCGTTGCCTACGAGGGTCCTTGGTGCTGCGTGGTGGCCGCAGGCTCCTGAGTGTATGTCCTCGAGGAGCCTCCTGCCTTCCTCGATGGTAATGCAGCGCTGAAGAACGCCCGAAGGGCTTCGCCTGTAGAGCTCCTTGCCGTCACCGTAGATGACGTAGGACTTGGCCCGTCGCGCGATCCGTCGAGCTTCGGTTCGGTCATCCGGGAGTTCTCCCCGAATGAGGCAGTTGAGTAGAGGGGCTCGCCAATCCAGTGGCGGGTTCGACGGAGGGGATGTCTCCTGGATCTCCATAACCTGGGCCCCGGTCGAGGGGGCCCCGATCGAGGTCATGGGGTGGGGCTTCGAGGGTGTAGAGCAAGCCCCCGAGCCCAAATCGACGGAGGGCTCGAAGACGTCCCTCGAGAACACGTCCGGAGGGACCGTACCTCGAGTCGACATGATTTTCGTGAGCTCATCCGCGGCTTCGTTGTACCGTCGAGCGATATGGGTAAGCTCGAGGCCATGGAATTTGTCTTCCAACTTGCGCACTTCGTTGCAGTATGCTTCCATCTTGGCGTCGTGGCAGCTCGAGGCCTTCATCACTTGGTCGATGATTAGCTGTGAATCGCCTCGAACGTCAAGGCGTCGGACCCCGAGTTCGAGGGTGATTCGTAATCCGGCGACAAGTGCCTCGTACTCTGCGCGTTGTTAGATGCGACAAAGTGGATGCGAACGACGTAGCGCATGTGGACTCCGAGGGGTGAAATGAAGAGCAAGCCCGCGCCTGCTCCTGTCTTCATGAGCGACCCGTCGAAGTACATCGTCCACAGCTCGGCTTGAATTTGGACTGGTGGCAACTGAGTGTCGGTCCACTCGGCGACGAAATCCGCCAGCACTTGAGACTTGATGGCCTTCCGTGGTGCGTAGGTGATGGTCTCGCCCATCAGCTCGACCGACCACTTGGCAATCCTTCCAGCGGCCTCCCGGTTATGGATGATCTCCCCCAAGGGGAACGAGGATACCACAGTAACTGGGTGGCCGAGGAAGTAATGTTGGAGCTTGCGACGCGTAAGGACGATGGCGTAGAGCAGCTTTTGCACCTGTGGGTAGCGGATTTTCATTTCCGAAAGCACCTCGCTAATGAAGTAAACCGGCCGTTGGACTGGCAAGGCGCGTCCTTCCTCTTGCCTCTCCACCACTATGGCCGCGCTGACCACCTGGGTGGTTGCGGCGACATAGAGGAGGAGGGGCTCAGGCGGTTCAGTCGCCGTTGCTGGTCGAGGAGGGACGAGGATCGGAGTGGACGTCAGCTTGGCTTTGAGTTCGTCGAGGGCCCCCTCGGCCTCTGCGGTCCACGTAAATCACTTGGATTTTTTCAAGAGGCGGTACAGAGGCATGGCCTTCTCCCCTAAACGTGAGATGAAGCGGCTGAGGGCCGCGAGGCAGCCTGTGACCCTCTGCACGCCCTTGAGATCCCGAATCGGCCCCATTCGCGTGATGGCCGCCACCTTCTCAGGGTTGGCCTCGATCCCGCTCTGGGAGACGATGTATCCGAGGAGCATGCCCCGAGGCACTCCGAAAACACATTTCTCGGTATTGAGTTTTATGTTTTTGGCTCGAAGGCGCCCGAACGCGATTTCGAGGTCTCGGATGAGGTTGTCCGCTTTTTTGGACTTGACCACGATGTCATCGACGTAGGCTTCGACCGTGTCGCCTATGTGTTCGCCGAAGACATGGAGCATACACCGCTGATATGTTGCCCCGGCGTTTCGGAGGCCGAAGGGCATTGTCATGTAGCAGTACATGCCAAAAGGTGTGATGAAGGAAGTCGCGAGCTGGTCGGACTCTTTCATCTTAATTTGGTGGTAGCCGGAGTAAGCATCGAGGAATGAGAGGGTTTCACACCCCGCGGTAGAGTCGACAATTTGATCAATGCGTGGTAAAGGGAACGGAACTTTGGGACATGCTTTGTTTAAACTAGTATAGTCGATACACATCCGCATCTTTCCATTCTTTTTCTTAACTAACACGGGATTAGCTAACCATTCGGGGTGATGAACCTCCTTGATGAATCCAGCCGCCAAAAGCTTGTGTACCTCCTCGCCGATGATCCTGCGCTTCTCCTCGTCGAAGCGGCGCAGGCGTTGCTTCACCGGTCTGGACCCGGCCCGGATTTCCAAGGCGTGCTCGGCGACTTCCCTCGGTATGCCCGGCATATCCGAGGGACTCCACGCAAACATATCGGCGTTTGCGCGGAGAAAGTCAACGAGCACGACTTCCTATTTGTCCTCGAGGTCGGCGCTGATCGTTAGCACCTTCTCGCATGGGCAGCTCGGGTCGAGGGGGACTTTCTTGGTGTCTTGTGCCGGCTCGAAGCTGCCGGCGTGTCGCTTGGGATCCGGCATCTCGTCGGCGAGGTGCTCGAGGGTCACGGCTATCATGGCGTTTTCCTCGAGGCCTCCCCATATTCGACGCATTCGACATCGCAGTCGTACGCGTGCTTGTAGGAGGAGGCGATAGTGATGACGCCTTTGGGTCCTGGCATCTTGAGCTTGAGGTAGGTGTAGTTCGGGATCGCCATGAACTGCGCGTAGCCCGGTCGGCCGATGATGGCGTGATACGTCCCGTGAAACCCGACCACCTCGAAGGTGAGGGTCTCTTTCCTAAAGTTGGCAGGGGTGCCAAAACAGACAGAGAGTTCGATACGGCCGACGGGGAAAGCCTTCTTCCCTGGCACGACGCCATGGAACCCTCCGGCGCTGGGTCAGAGTTGGTGCCTCCTGACCCCCAGGAGGTCGAGGGTCTCGAGGTAGATGACATTCAGGCTGCTGCCGCCGTCCATGAGGACCTTCGAGAGGCGGGTGTTGATGATGATCGGGTCGACGACAAGTGGATAGGCCCCGGGGTTGGGGACTCGATCCGGATGGTCATCGTGGTCGAAGGTGATGGGCGCATCGGACCAGTCGAGGTAGTGAGGTGTTGCGACACGAGCTGAGAAGACCTCTCGACGCTCCCGCTCACGCTGTCGGGGCGTGAGCTGGGTCGAGGGCCCACCGTAGATCATGTAGCAGTCATAGACTTCGGGGAATTTTCCGTCTTCCCCGTTGTCTCCCTCACCACCGCCTTGGTCTTTCTTGTCGTAACCTTTCTTCACACCCACTTGCTCGAAGTGCCTTCGAAGCATGCGACAGTCCTTAAGCTTGTGTTTTGCCCCGTCCTTATGGTAAGGACAGGGCTCCTCGAGCATCTTGTCGAAGATGGCATCCTCGGGAGGTGCGGGGGGACCTCGAGGTCTTTTACGTTCGGTTGCAGCGACGAGATCGTCTTCTGCAGCCTCCCGCTTGCCTTGTTGATTTTTCTTCTTCTTGTTATTTCTCTTCGACCCTTTGCTCGAGCCTCCTGCGTTGTCGGCTACCGGTGTTTTTCCCATGTCCTTCACATCGCTGAAGAAGGCGCCGACGGCCTCCTCGCCAGCGGCGTAGTTGGCGACCACATCCATAAGCTCGTCGACGGTGTTGGGGCGGTTTCGCCCTAACTCGTGAACTAGGTCCTTGCAGGTTGTACCCGCAACAAACGCTAGAACGACGTCGAGGTCGAAGATGTGGGGCAGCTCGGTGCGGAGCTTGGAGAACCATCGAGCAAAGTCGCGGAGAGACTCTCCTGGCTTTTGCTTGCAGTTGCGCAATTCCCAGGAGTTTCCAGGACGCACGTAGGTACCTTTGAAATTCCCCTCGAAGATACGGACAAGGTCGGTCCAAGTGCGAATCTGATCGGGGGGAAGCTCCTCGAGCCACCTACGCGCGGTGTCGGACAGGAACAGGGGAAGGTGACATATGATGGCGTGATCGTCACGCGCCCCGCCCGCCTGAGAAGCCAACCGGAAGTCGGCTAGCCAGAGCTCGGGATTGGTCTCGCCGTTATATTTGACGAGGCTCATGGGGGGTCGAAACTTGTCGGGCAGCTGGGCGCAGCGGATCCTCCTGCTGAAGACCCGGGGGCCCGGTGGCTCTGGGGCTTGTTGGCCCTCTTCGCTGTCGTAACGCCCTCCTCGATGGGTGCTGTACCCTCGATCCTCGGCATCCCCGTGCTTGCGTCTGCGGTTCTCGACAATGTCGAGGCGCGCGTCGCGGGGAGCGCGGTCATCGTTGATGGGCTCTCGGGCCGGGTTCTTCTTCTGTCGGGGGGCCACCCCCTGATCGACCGAGCCCTCCCTCTCGGGTCGGGAGGGCTCGACCTGAGGCTCGGTTGCAGCTCCCCGATGCCTCGAGGCTGAGCTCTCGGCTTGTTGAGCAGCAGCAACTTGGAGGAGGCCTTCGACCTCGCGTTGTATCCGCCGAGCTTGCGAGTTGGAAGGTGCGGGCATATTGCGAAGAAGCATAGCCGCCGCAACAACATTCTGGCTCGCTCGGGGATAATGGTGGACGGGTTGCTCGGGTGCTCCTTCCTCGATGATCTGCCGGTTGACCTCTTGGGCCCTGGCTCGGGCTCTGCCGTTGAGCGGTCGCCGCTCTTGTTCGAGGGTCATCTCGAGTAAGCGCAAGCGTTCCTGCTCGTCGGCGAGCTTTGCCTGCAACTCCCGAATCTGTGCCATCTGCGCGTCCTGCTCGCCAAGACGAGGGCACGCTTCTTGGGGTGCGTCTGGTTGTTGGTCCTCTGCTCTGGGGGGAGCGTCTCTCGCCACGGCGGTTGACGCCGCGGCCGCTGGATTGACGGTTTCCTCATCGGAGCCGACGCCACCATCGATGTGGAGGCACTCTCGGGTAGGATCCCAGTGATCAGAGTCAGAGTCAGGGTCGCCGCAGTAGAAGACGGGGAATTGCCCCCGCGCCTCCTCCTGCAGCCGCCGTCGGAGTGTGCCGACGGTGTACCTCCGGGGGCCGGGCGCTCTTGCGAAAGCCAAACCCTCGGAGGCCGGTGTGACAGTCCCCACGTCCGTCATTGCGCGGAGAAGGGTGTCTGGGCGGTCCTCCGACGCGCTGGTGACGGAGTGGGTTGATGTCGTAGCCGTCGTCGTGGGATTGTTGAAGTCGGTCGAAGACCACCAACGACGCTCGAACAGCCCGTGCGGAAGCAAGCTTGATCGAGATGGGGTTTCGTCGCACTTCCCCGACGAGCGCTCGGTGAGAGCGGAGTCAGGGTTGTGCGGGGATCCTGCCGGTTTGCCTTCTGCCTCTAAACTCGGGTCAGATACGCCCTCAACAAGAGGTTTCTCATCTCCGATCTGGGGCGTGGGGAAAGCGGCGAGGACCCTTCTTGACTCGGGTTGACGACGATGACGGCGCCGACCGTGCCTCCTTCTGGATGTGGAAGCGTGGTCATGAGGCTGGCGAGCGGCTCCCCATGAATGTGGGGGTGCACCGCGACCTTCGTTCGGGTCACTGATCGAGAGCAGGGTCATGTCGTAGCCCTGGCCGAGGGTCATGAACTCCAGGCTCCCGAACCAGATCACCGTAGCGTGCGGAAGTGGGGAAACGAAATCGCCCATCCGGAAAAATGGCGGGAAATCGTTAGTGACACGCGGCTCCCCTACCTGGCGCGCCAACTGTCGGTGTTCTGACCCTCGAGGGGTTAACACCAACGAGTAATATCATATCCGCGTGCTCCCTAATCTGGTGGGTGATGCAAGAATGACACAATGATTTATCCTGGTTCGGGCAAAGAAGGCCCTACGTCCAGCGGGGGGAGGATGATTCGTGTTATTCTGCACCGAAGTGCTAGTACAGGGGAAAATACAAGCTGGTGTGAGGAGTGAAAGGCGGAGTTGGGGCGTGCGGGCGCCTTGCTCTCGACCTCCACAGGCTCACGGTGTCGTTCAGTGATCTAGGGCCTTAGTGTTCCTATGCTCTAGATCCTCTCGGTCTGAGTCCGGCCCCTCTTCTCTAACGTCCTGGCGCCTCCTTTTATAGACGAAGGAGGGGCACAGGTGTACATGTATTTTGAGTTTTCATGACGCTGATGATGTACGACGTTGAGGCCGATCATGTCGATGCCGCTGTAGCGATGTACGCCGGTATGGGAGGCCCTGCAGCCGTCACATCGGGAGTTGTTGAAGTTCAGCTCGAGGGTCCCCTCAGTGAAGCCGAGGGGTGTCGGTTGAGGGTCCTGGCCGGAGTCGAGGGGGTCGTACCGAGGAGGTCGAGCTTCGCTGGATAAGATCGAATCCCGGAAAACACGGTAAACAGGTTAGTTTATATGTTTCGAGGTGGTGCGGGTCGTGGCACAGCGCTCGGTATGGCGCAACAGCATAATACGACTTGCGGGATTCCGGGGCATGGGCAGTAAAAGTAGATTTGACCGCCACGCCTGTGACTGCTACCGTAACTGTGGCCATGCAGTTAGGCAGGGGTAGATAGATCGCATTAAATGCACGCGGATTCGTACGGGGGAGTTGGTGGCCGAGGGGTGTACTCTCCTCGAGGGCCGCCCATTCACCCAGGAGAAGTTCCGTCCTCGAGGGGGGGCTCGTTCGCTGGGCGAAGTTACGTCCTCGAGGGACGACTCGTTCGCTGGATGAAGTTCCGTCCTCGAGGGGTAGCTCGAATCGTACCCTCGCGTATACAGTACTTGTCCGTTCGGTATCCTCTCGGGCAAATAGTACTGGTCCGTTCGGTAGCCTTATGAGCAGGCTTCGGTTTCGGGCCGTCGTTGTTCGTTCGCGGGTCAGTCCGATACATCTCAGCCTATGGGCCTTAATACGTTAGCGCGGGAGTTTATTAGAGGGGTCAAGATGCTGATTTCGCGGGGCTTTAGTTTGTTAAGCAAGGGGTCTGGGATACCTGTTTCCAGGGTATCGACAGTAGCCCCCGAGCCCCTGCGCGAGTGATGTCACTCGGGGAGGGGGTCAGGAATTTTAGGAAAGAGACGTGATTCGGATTTTTCGCGGGGGGCGCGCGAGCGACCCCCGCGGGGGTAGCCCCCGAGGCCTCGTAGGAGTCGAAAGACTCCTGTGAGGGCTTTATTTTATGTTTAGTTAAGGGTGCTCGTCCAGTCGGGTATAGGCCTGAACTGGAGCCGTAGCGTTTTACCGAGGGGAGCCCCCGGGGGATTTTCGACCCTCTTTCGTCGAGAGGCGCCGGACACAGGCGAGCCCCCGAGCCTCGTGCGGCTGGGACGTTGCTGGCCTCGGCATTCTTCTCACGAGTCCTTTCGATCGGATGTGAGGCGAGAAGCATCAAACTACCCCCGCTAGGGCGAGCCGCGAAGATCTCAGTGAGCTGGTAACGGGAAAATCCAAGCGAGAGCCCATTCCTTGTTCGATAGAGGTCGGCAGGTGGCCCGGTGGCGGTCTCATTAAAACAAAATGCAATGGTCCTAAGGATTCCGATTCCATTCGATAGGTCTCGGTGGCTCGATGCCTCCCTTCGGGGGGATTCCATAAAGTCCGTAGCGTTTCGCCTTGGATGCGTCCAAAGGGGTCTCGAGGGTTCGTTCTCGAGCAAGGCCTCGTGTTGGCTCCCCTTGGTCACCCCTGACTCGGATGCTCGAGGGCGGCTGTCGAACCCTGTTCGTGGGGTCAGCCTTCGCTCCTTCGAGACTTAGGGCCGGAGCCCGTTTTGATGCTCAAGGGCGGTCGTTAAGCCCTCACACGAGGACCGGCCTTCGCTCCCTCGAGACTTTGAGATAAGGTCAGACCTCGTTTTCTCCTCTCGCGGAAATCTCTATCGACGAGTAATCATTCTCTTTCGGCGCTCAAGGGCGGTCGTTAAGCCCTCACTTCGAGGCGGGGTCGGAGCCCGCTCTTTTGCGGTGCTCAAGGGCGGTCGTTAAGCCCTCACTCGAGGACCGGCCTTCGCTCCCTCGAGACTTCGAGGCGGTGTCGGAGT
>JALGXP010001058.1:0-17623 GCA_023333625.1 Bothriochloa decipiens
CCTCACAATGTGCCCGCCACAAGCACCTCACACGGGAATGCCCAGAACACATTCCCCGGCAAGACTCGCCCACATGGCTCGTTGTAGAATCCTGTCCGATCGACTCAACCCTCACCACACACCCAAGACGCACACAACACTCTCCCCGAGTAAAGTGGCACCACGTGCCTTAACCATATAACCATGCTCTCCATCACGCATCATTATCACACAGATATAAGCATAGTAGAAGTAAGGCATCATAAGTAAATAAGCAAGCATCTAGCCTATCAGCAGGTGTGCAGGAGTATGGTTGCGACAAGGTAAGGGCTCATCAGGTAGTGCTATCATGCAACCTATCATCAGGTGGTATTCATAATTAGAGCACCAGCAACTAGATATTATGTCATGTGTAATGGGATCTACGAGGTTGGGTGGGGTGTGGCACCTGCGAAGTCGTCACCGAACTCCTCCTCATACTCGTAGTCGTCCTCCTCAAGCTGCTCCTCCTCTGAAACGAGACATAATAGCCGCGTTAGCGGCTCCTATAGAGTCAACACAAAGAAGCAATAAAATTCAATAACTCCAAATGCACTCATACACAAGCCTATGACGTAGAGCTCATTTTTATGAAAATTTGGACACTTGGTTCATATTTTTTGGAGCTCGTATGAAGAAGTTATGAATTTCCGAAGTTTATTCTATTTTCTGAAAAAGAAAAAAGGCGGATTAACCTGCGCTTGACACATGGCAGCTCTTGATTGGGCCACGTGGTGTGCAGGAACAGTGCAGCTGGGGATGTGCTGACGTCATGCTGATGTCATGCTGACATCAGCACTGACCGGGGACCCAGTCAGTGGTTGACATGTGGGGCCCACGGATCTGGTCACTGACAGGTGGGGCCAGGTCAACGGTCAATGTTGACGGGTCTCGACCGGGCCTTGGAGGGCCTGGACAGGGCTGGATCTGGGCCAGGTTGGGTCGGCCACTGTACACTCGAGGGTGTGATCCGGGTGAACCCACGAGAACGGAGCTTCGCTCGGGCAAACGAACTGGCCTCGAGGACGAAACTCCGCCCGGCGAACGGCATGCCCTCGAAGACGGAACTTTGTTCGCACGAAGGGGCAGGCCTCGAGAACAGTTATCCAGTGAGACTTGACCCTCTGGCCTCGAGCTGGGTCCTCGACTCGAGCAGGTCCTCGATTAGAGCCAGGTCCTCGACCTCATCGGACGGACCCTCGACTTCGTCGAACGGACCCTTGACTTCGTCGGACGGACCCTCGACTAATGTCGGCTCATTAGTTGAGCTGTGTGGCTGGTCGGCTGGGTGCTCTAATTTGGGGAAATTGACCCTCAGGCCGGTGGCGGTCAGTGAGGCGCGACGGCGGCGTCCGGCGATGGCGAGGCCAAATTCGTCGGCGAAGCCGGGCGTTGGTCTCCATCTTCCTTCTTGCCTTTCGATTGGAGAAGCTGGGATCTCCATGAGCTAGCTACCGGGGTTAATCGAGGCACGGTGGGGCGTGCGCGGCTCGGCGGCCACGGCGGACGCTCTGGTGGCCAGAGTCCGGGGAGGCCGGAGCTGCAAAAGTGCATGGCTCCAACTGTGGCCCGTGCCGGCTCCAAGAGGTTGCCAAGAACGCGCTCTAGACTACGGCGAAGCTATTGGCCGCGATTAGGAAAGAAACAGAGGTAAGGGGAGCGAGAATGTCGATGATGTACTGGTGGCGGCCATGGCAGGCCAAGGCGAGAGTGGGGAAGCTCACCTGCGCGGGGCTGTCCCGGTGGCTCGCGGCTGAGGTCGAAGCGACGGCCTGGTGGGGGAGTAGCAGTGCCGCAGCGTCGGTGGGGCAAGTCGGGGCCGAGCGGGTCCGTCGGGCTTCTCCGGTGTGCGGACGTGGACAGTGGAGGTGGCGCTCTGCTCTGATCCAGCTCCTCCCCGCCTTCTTCACCCCTCCCTCTCCGACTCCTTCGATGCCGACGGGTGGGTGCAGGATGGTCAGCAAGGCGGCTGGGCACGATGGAAACCCTAACGTGCCGTGCTTCTCCTTAAATAGGCACGGCGGCCGGCCATGGACGGCGGAGGCAGAAGATGCCCATCGGGCGGCTGTGCGCGGCCACGATTAGGGTTAGGGTTTGACTGAGGCATGATGCAACCAGGCAGTTAGACGGACGGCGCAGAACACGGCTGTACTCGGGCGGACGACGGAGGCACGCGGTGCACAATAATGGTGCGGCGGACGCAACGCACGGTCGACCAGAAGTGGAAAAAGGAAGGAGCTGATAGCTCGGTCCCACGCGTCAGCGAGAGAAACGGGTCGGCGCGGCGCGGGCGACGGCAGCGGCTTGCTGGGCCGCCGGTCGGCGAGTGGGCGAGCGCGCGCGTGAGCGGGCGACGGCGGAGGCGCACGGCACAGGCCGAATAGGCCGCGAGCGGGCTGGCAGGCCGGCGCGAGCGAGCGGGCTGGCAGTAGCGCAGCAGGCCGGCCTGGGCTAGGCTGCCTTGATGGGCCGCGGCGCGAACGCGCTAGCGAGCGAGGCCAGGCGTGCGGGTAGGCCGCGGGCGAGCGTTGCTGGGCCGCGTTGCTGGATTGGCGTGCGAGCAGCGCATGCTGGGCCATGCGGCTGCGTGAGCCGTGAGTGGGGGCCCTCAGGCAGGTCGGGCGCGCGGGTGAGAGCAGGCCGAGCGGGCTGTCTTGGCTGGTTTCCTCTTTTCTTTTTCCTTCTATTTTCCAAATCCTTTCCTATTTCTATTTCTTGCAAAGCAACTAATTTAGCCACAACCCTAGGTTAGTGAGGTTAGTGACCATGATGTATACACTATGGTGGGTCCACTAGGGTCTCTTGGTCATGATGGATCCATTCCCGGAGTTAGCGGGCATATATATATACATGCAATAAAAGGTTATTCGATTTTATTAACATCACATAAAATCGAATAAGAGGCGAATCAAGCGTGGGTAAATTATATGCAATGCTTGGCTATCGACAGGTGTTATTTGTGCATCTGTTGGCGGGTTTTCCTACGTGACATCCACCATACACTGGTAAACTTTAGAAAAATTTTTGAAAACCCGTATTTTTGGTGACCGGATTTCTAGGGTTGTTACAGTCCTACCCCCTTATGAGAATCTCATCCTCGAGATTCAAGAGTGTAACTTACTCTTCAAAAAGGTAGGGGTAGAGCTTCCTCATTCCTGACTCCTTCTCCCAAGTTGCTTCCCGTTCTGTGTGATTGCTCCACTGAATCTTCAGATATGGCGTGCTGGAGTTTCTAGTTTCCTTGGTGGTTCTGTCCATAATGAGGACGGGGTGCTCTTTTTACTCCAAAGTGTCCTAAATATCGAGTGCCTCTGCGGGTATCGGATGCTCTGGCGGCTGCAAACACTTGCGCAGTTGCGACACATGAAACACTGGGTGTACTCCTGCCAGTTGTGGGGGCAACTCTATTCTGTAGGCAAGCTTGCCAATCCTTTCACTGATTCTGTACGGTCCCACATACCTTGGTGCTAGTTTTCCCTTTACATGGAACCTGACGGTCCCTCGAAGTGGGGAGACCTTGAGGTAGACATAGTCTCCTACCTCAAACTCGAGGTCTCTACGCCTCTTGTCGGCATAACTCTTTTGATGGCTCTGGGCAATTTTTAGATTTTCTCGTACCTGGGCGACTCCTTCCTCGGCCTCCTTAATGGTGGCCGGGCCAAAGAACGATCTTTCACCCGTTTTAGACCACATCAAGGGTGTTCTGCATGGTCTTCCGTACATAGGTTCGAAGGGTGACATCTTGAGGCTAGCCTGGTAACTATTGTTGTAGGAGAACTCTGCAAAGGGCAAGCTCTTCTCCCAATCAGTCCCATATTTCAGAACACAAGCTCGAAGCATATCCTCAAGTATCTGGTTCACTCTTTCTGTCTGCCCATCTGTCTGAGGGTGGTATGCGGTACTGTAATCTAGCTTGCTGCCGATTGACTTGTTCAGGGCTTTCCAGAACTTGGACGTATACTACGGCCCACGATTGGATATTATGCTCTTAGGAGCTCCATGAAGCTTGAGAATGTTCCCAACATACAGATCTGCTAGCTGGCCGATTCGGGCATCAGTCTTGATGGCTAAGAAGTGAGCTACTTTAGTCAAGTGATCGACTACCACCCATATGGCATCATGGCCTTTCGGGGTTCGAGGCAAACCCACAATGAAGTCCATAGAAATGCTGTCCCACTTCCATTTAGGTATATCCAGTGGCTTTAACAGCCCTGCAGGTCTCTTATGCTCAGCCTTGACGCGTTTGCAAATGTCACATCTAGCAGCATGCTCTGCAATGTCTGATTTCATGTTCTTCCACCAGAATTTCTTCTTCAAATCAGCATACATTTTAGTACTGCCTGGGTGGATACAATACTTGGAATCATGACCTTCTGATAGGATTTCGTTGCGGATAGCTGGGTCGGCAGGCACACAAATTCTGTCCTTGTACCAGTAAGTGCCTAGCTCATCCTCACTGAACTCTGGGCACTTGCCTTGTGTCAGGAGCTCGTGTATCTCCCAAATTTCTGGGCAATGGCGTTGAGCTTCATGGATCCTATCCATGAGGGTGTAGTGTATGCGAAGCTCATTCAACAGGCCATGAGGTATCACCTCCATCCGTAACTCATCAATGCCCTCTTGCAACTCTTTGGGCAAGGCGGTGGTGAACAAGGCATGACAATGACTTTTGCGGCTAAGAGCGTCAGCGACCACATTGGCCTTCCCAGGGTGACACATCGTAGTTGTTAAGCAGCTCGAGCCAACGACGCTGTCGCATGTTCAGATTTTCTTGGGTGAAAAAGTACTTCAAGCTCTTGTGATCGGTGTAGATCTCGCATTTATTCCCTATCAGGTAGTGCCTCCAAATCTTCAAGGCATGGATCACAGCTGCAAGCTCGAGATCATGGGTGGGGTAACGCTGCTCATGCTCCTTAAGCTGGTGGGAAGCATAGGCAATGACTTTTCCATTCTGCATTAGAACACAACCAAGCCCATGGCGAGATGCATCGCAATAGACCACAAAGTCCTGGTGGATGTCGGGCAAGGCTAGAACAGGTGTTGTGGTGAGCTTCTCCTTCAGGGTCTGGAAACTCTATTTGCATTGGGGCGTCCATTCAAACTCCTTGGTCTTCTTCAGGAGGTTGGTCATGGGGCGAGCTATCTTGGAAAAGTTCTCAATGAATCGGCGATAGTAACCAGCCAATCCCAAGAAACTTCTTACATCAGTCACATTCTGTGGCTGCTCCCAACTCTTCACTGTCTCAATCTTAGACGGATCGACAATCACTCCGTCAGCATTGAGCACATGACCTAGGAAAGCGACCTCCTCAAGCCAGAACTCACACTTGTTGAACTTGGCATAGAGCTAATGTTTTCTCAACTTCTCCAGTACCATCCTCAGATGTTGCTCATGCGCTTCGGCGGTGGCAGAATAGACAAGAATGTTATCAATGAAGACCACCATGAACTTATCCAGCTCCTGCATGAACACTTTATTCATCATGTTCATAAAATAAGCCGGCGCGTTCGTAAGACCGAAGGACACGACGGTGTACTCATACTGCCCATATCTGGTGACAAATGCTGTCTTAGGAATGTCTTCCTCTCTGATCTTCATCTGATGGTAGCCTAATCTGAGGTCAATCTTGGAGAAGTACTTGGCATTACGAAGCTGATCAAGCAGGTCATCGATCCTCGGCAAAGGGTACTTGTTCTTTATAGTTACGGCATTCAGGTTCCGGTAATCAACGCACATCCTCTACGTTCCATCCTTCTTCTTAACAAACAAAACAGGAGATCCCCAGGGCGAGGCACTGGGCCTAATGAACCCTTTCTCAGATAGCTCCTCAAGCTATTTCTTAAGCTCCTTAAGCTCGTCAACTGCCATACGGTAGGGTCGCTTGGAAATCGGACTCGTACCAGGCATCAGGTTGATCACGAACTCAACATCTCTGTCCGGTGGCATCCCTGGTAGCTCTTTCGAAAAGACATCCAGATACTCACAAACTACAAGCACTTCCTAAGTGACTTCTCTTCCAAGGCACACAGCATGGATATATCTATCCCTTTTTTTTGGCTCACATCTGATCTTACGGCCACTTGGATGGGTTATATCCACAAATCTGGGTGAACAAGATATCACTCCTTTGTTCTGGGTTAACCAATCCTGATGAGGACATCACTCCATTGAATGCACAAGATGATCCTCCGCTAGACATTCAAGGTCCAATCACAAGAGCTCGCGCACGATAATTAAATTTACAGGTGAGCTCGTTCTTAAGGAAGTCTTTTTATGATTTTGAGAATAGATTGCTACCTAATGATTATATTGTACTTAGGAATCATGG
This sequence comes from Bothriochloa decipiens, assembly GCA_023333625.1. Lineage (NCBI taxonomy): Eukaryota > Viridiplantae > Streptophyta > Magnoliopsida > Poales > Poaceae > Bothriochloa > Bothriochloa decipiens. The sequence continues at coordinate 6,348 of JALGXP010001058.1, forward strand.
AGAGGACCAAGGGATGCATAAGGGATGGCTTGGAGGCATGGAGGACCAGCAAGGGCGCCCAAGTCAAGGTGGTGGCCCAAACCGAGTCGACTTCGAGCCTGTTTCGGAGTCCAAGACTAGTGCGGAGTAAAGTGGACGCCCAGGACGCATCCGGACTCCTATGGCTGGAAAGATAATTTCATAAGGAAGCCAATGGCATTGGTTTGAGGTCAAAATTTCTTCGGAGTCATCAGGAAACATTGAAACAAGTTAGTGTCCAGAATCTGTTCCGGTGCTGCGTCACCGTTTTTGGTCCGTTGGGCCGTGTATCGTTGTTGAAGCCATTAGGGGGCGCGTCCAGGGGTGGCGACGACCCTTAGACCTTTATAACCAGCCATCGCCTCTCTTGTTAGGTTTTAGGGTTTTGCTTAGATTATTCTGTTCATAACAGTTTCGCCGCGCCGTCGGTTTGTGAGACCCCAACTCATGAGATTAATCATTCATCTGCAATTGGTTGCATTCTTTCGAGTTCTTGCTTGTGTTCTTCGATTAGCAGGCAAAGGACTTAGCCTTCTTGGCAAGGTCGACTGTGCTTCGACGGTCGATAACCAGAGGAGACGTGGTGCTGCGATTGCGGGGTTCAGAACCGAGTTGTTCGGAAGCCGGATTGAATTGTGTCGCGATTCCACCAAATCGAGAGTTATCAGAACCTTTCGGAAGATCGGGAACCCTAGTTCACATCAAGTGGTAATCAGAGCTTTAGGTACACCATCAGGTTTGCCCTTATCCTAGTTTAGTTTGTTTTTGCCTTCGTCCTATAATCCAAAAAAAGCCAAAAACAGTTTAGTCTAGGTTTTTCCCGTATCCCAGAACCACGTTTGGCCTTTGCATAGTTCTTGTCAGATTTCGTAGTGTTGAATTTGTGTCCTGGTCAGGGTCTTGTTGCTGGTTAGGTTGTGTTAGAGTCCAGTCGTGTGTTTTTTCCCCATCGTTTCCATTCAACGCTGTCCCCTTCCACCGTCCCAAACAACAAGTCGAATCCGCCATATTACTCGACTTGCCCCGCTAGCCGCCTTGTGTCAATTCTCACCGCCGCGCAAACCCTAGATAGGTCACCGACCGCTCATTGTTGCTTGCATCGTAGCCCTCCTTGCATCATCAGCTGAATACCTACTGCTGTGATCGGTGTTGGAATTTAGGGACGCTTCGCCCTAACTGCCGCCGCCGTGTTGTGCCTTCCGAGAAACATAACTTGAGACACCTTCGGTAAAACAGGCATAACTTTTGACTCGTTTATCAGAAAAATTTGAAATTTTTACAGTAGCTTCTTGACTCCATTTGGAGCCGACCCAAACTGCCTTTGGCCTATTTGGTCTAGTCAGAATTGCCAAAAAATTCAGCAAAATAAAGAAAAAAATTGACAAGGTTCTTGCACGCTTTTCAGAGAACATGCTGATTTTCTGTAGACCACATTCCACCTCTGTTGTTGGTGAAAATTTTTGTGGTTGCATCTTTTGTCATCCTTGTTTAGAGAAAAATTTTAAAAAAAATAGTATAAAAAAAGTTTGTTCAGAGAAAAAAAAGAAAAAAAAGAAAAACAAAAGGAGTTGCTTGTTCTGTGATTGCGTGTGCTACATTGTGCTTTGTGCTTCATTCATACTTGTCTCTCCATCACACTTATTCTTCCATTGTCCTTGGTCACACATATTTGGTACCTGGAACACGTTAGGCCAGCAACGAGAACAAGTAATTGGGACTATAATTCAATATTACTTTCTGTCTTTGAATTGTGTACCACTCACATCTTTCTTGGCCAGCCTTCCTAAGCCCCACATATACTTCTGGACAGCAAAAGTTGTGACACCCGTAATCTCAGTGCTACGTCTTTCAGGTATCCGTGCCTTGCTGGTAAGAACCGGTCGGAACTTGTTAAGGTGTTGCCTTTTGCTCTAAATTTGAGAGGCACCACTCCACATTTGTAGAGGATTATTAGGGATAACTTTCAACATTTGCTGCTTGTGTTTTGTGTCTACAATGGCAGATGATGAGGGAGAGAAATCACCCAAAGAGTTTTCAGAGTGTGTCAGCCAAGAGCAACTATAATCTGTTATAAACAATGCTCAGAAGGACTTGAACGAGATAGTTACCAAGGCTGTAACTGCTGCACTCATTGATCTCAAGATTGGCAACACCCTTGAGAGATTGGATAGACGATTGTCCACGCTGACCGATAGGGTAACTGCTTTAGAAGAACCGCCACCACCTGAAGAAAATAATGATGGCAGCAATGCTGACAATGAGGTATATGATGCTGATGGTAATGTTGATAGAGCAGTGACAAGAGAAAATAGATTACGTCATTGTCTTCACACAAATACCACAGGTATGGGTGGCGCTCAACATTTCAACCGCCACCGAGGTAATCGTACTCATGCTCCCGATGATCCTTATGCTAAGGTTAAATTTACCATACCTTCTTTTTTAGGACATTATGATGCTGAGGAATACCTTGATTGGGAAATGACAGTAGAGAAAAAATTCTGTGCCCATATTGTACCTGAGCAACATCGCATTAGACAAGCCACTAGTGAATTTAAAGATTTTGCTATCATTTGGTGGACTGGTTTAGTTGCAGATAATTGCCAACCTCATACATGGGAAGAACTTAAGTTTGCTATGCGTGATAGATTTGTGCCACCAACGTATCATAGAGACCTACGTAAAAGACTAATGCGTTTAGAACAGGGACATAAATCTGTGCAGGATTATTATGGTGAACTTCGAAAAGGTTTGATATGTTGTGGCATAGTGGAGGGAACTGAGGATTCTATTGTTCGTTTTTATGCGGGTTTGAGGGAGGAAATTCAGGACATAGTTGATTATAAGGAATTCAACACTGTCAACCAGTTGTTTCAATTTGCTATGCTTGTAGAGAAGGAATTGCAGGGGCGAGATAAGCAGGCCAAGAGCAAGGCTGGCACCTCATACACACCACGCACGGGAGCATCATCGGGGTTTCCCAAGGCATCCTGCTTCCACGCGCCTCTACCAGTGAACAAGAGGACGTCTTCTGCGCAACCTTCTGGTTCAGGTAAAAATTTAGTGCCGGAACCATCGAAGAGTGCATCTTCTGTTGCCTCAACAGGACGCACTCCTAGCATTTAGTGTCATCGGTGCCACGGTTACGGACATGTGCATCCAAGTCAGCGGGCATACATTGCTACAGAGGATGGGTACATCAGCACCTCTGACGTGGAAGATGATGATGAAGAACAAGATGTTCAAGAAGAAGGTGAGGTCTTTGGTAGCAAGGACACATCAGCCTACATGAGTGTCATTGTGCAGCGAGTGCTTAGCGCACAAGTACAACAACCTGAGAAGCTGCAACGCCACAATTTGTTCCAAATTTTCTTTGTCATCAAGAACCGGCGAGCACGTGTCATCATTGATGGGGGTAGCTGCAATAATTTGGTGAGTTCAGAATTGGTCAAGAAGCTTGACTTGTCTACACGCCCACATCCCCATCCGTACCATATTCAGTGGTTGAATGATTCCGGTAAGGCTAAGGTAACAAAAACTTGCAGAGTTTCTTTTTCCATTGGTACCTATGTTGATTCCGTTGATTGTGATGTAGTACCTATGGAAGCTTGTTCACTTTTATTGGGTCGCCCTTGGGAATTCGATAATGATGCTGTTCATCATGGTAGAAGTAATACATACACTTTTGTTCATAAAGGAAAGAAAATTACTTTGGTGCCAATGACCCCAGCTGAAATTGTACAAGATGATAAAGAACGAGCTGCTAGTTTGCATGATGTTAAATCTGAAAATCAGCAAGTTGCAAATTCTGTTTACCCACCTAAAAAGGATAAGTTCACACCTAATTCTATGGTTGAGGAAATTAAATTGAAGGGTGGTGTTATGCTTGCAAGAAAATGTGACCTTGCTGAAATTTCTGATGATGATATTTGCTATACTTTGGTTTGCAAACGAGCTTTGTTTTCTCTTGATGATGTTGTTAGTTCGAGACCTCCTGCTGTCACTAACCTTTTGCAGGAGTATGAGGACGTTTTTCCAGCTGAGATACCCCTGGGGCTGCCACCTATGAGAGGAATAGAGCATCAAATTGATTTAATTCCAGGAGCGACATTGCCAAACCGTGTTGCTTATCGAACCAACCCTGAAGAGACTAAGGAGATTCAGCGACAAGTCCAAGAGCTTTTGGACCGTGGGTATGTACGAGAAAGCCTTAGTCCTTGTGCTGTTCCTGTGATTTTGGTTCCTAAGAAAGATGGTTCTTGGCGCATGTGTGTCGATTGTAGAGCCATTAATAATATTACTATTCGATATCGTCATCCTATTCCTAGGCTTGATGACATGCTTGATGAGTTATGTGGCTCTGTAATTTTCACTAAAATTGACTTGCGTAGTGGTTACCACCAGATTAGAATGAAACTTAGAGATGAATGGAAAACAGCTTTCAAAACTAAATTCGGATTATATGAGTGGTTAGTAATGCCTTTTGGTTTAACTAATGCAACTAGTACTTTTATGAGATTGATGAATGAAGTTTTAAGGGCTTTTATTGGGCGATTTGTGGTAGTTTACTTTGATGATATCTTGATTTATAGAAAGTCTTTGGATGAACATATGGATCACTTGCGTGCTGTTTTTAATGCTTTACGCGATGCATGCTTATTTGGTAACCTTGAGAAGTGCATCTTTTGCACGGATCGAGTCTCTTTTCTTGGATATGTTGTTACTCCACAGGGAATTGAGGTGGATGAGACAAAAATTGAAGCCATTAGGAGCTGGCCAGTACCCTAATCCATCACACAGGTGAGGAGTTTTCTTGGTCTTGCAGGTTTCTACCGTCGCTTTGTCAAGGATTTCAGCACCTTTGCTGCCCCATTACATGAGTTGACAAAGAAGGGCGTGGTGTTCCAATGGGGTAAGGCACAAGAGGAGTCATTTGAGATGTTAAAAGATAAGCTTACACACGCACCATTGCTGCAACTTCCAAACTTTGGTAAGACTTTTGAGTTAGAATGTGATGCTAGTGGAGTTGGCATTGGAGGTGTTTTGATGCAAGATGGTAAACCTGTGGCATACTTTAGCGAAAAATTGCATGGTCCTGTTTTAAATTACTCTACGTATGATAAGGAATTGTATGCTCTTGTACGTTCTTTAGAGACATGGCGTCATTATTTATGGCCTAAGGAATTTGTTATACATTCAGATCATGAATCGCTTAAGTATCTTCGTTCTCAAAATAATCTGAATCGTCGACATGCTAAGTGGGTTGAATTTATTGAATCCTTTCCTTATGTTATCAAATACAAGAAAGGAAAGGATAATATAATTGCTGATGCTTTGTCTAGACGATATACTATGTTGTCCCAACTTGATTGTAAGATTTTTGGGCTTGAAACAATAAAAGAACAATATGCGCTTGATCCTGATTTTAAAGATGTATTGCTGAATTGTAAAGAGGGCCGTACGTGGAACAAGTATGTGATAAATGATGGATTTGTGTTTAGAATTAACTGTCTATGCATTCCAGTTGGTTCTGTTCGTCTTTTGTTGCTACAGGAAGCGCATGGAGGAGGATTGATGGGCCATTTTGGTGCTAAAAAGACGGTAGCTGTTTTGGCCACACATTTCTTTTGGCCACAGATGAAGAGAGATGTTGAGCGGTTCGTGGCACGCTGCACCACATGTCAAAAAGCTAAGTCTCGCTTGAATCCACATGGGTTGTATATGCCTCTTCCTGTTCCTTCTATTCCTTGGACAGATATTTCGATGGACTTTGTTTTAGGATTGCCTAGGACCAAGAGGGGAAGGGATAGTATTTTTGTGGTTGTGGATCGATTTTCTAAGATGGCACATTTTATACCATGTCATAAAAGTGATGATGCAACTCATATTGCTGACCTCTTTTTCCAAGATATTGTTCGTTTGCATGGTATGCCGTCTACTATTGTTTCAGATCGCGACGCCAAATTTTTGAGTCACTTCTGGCGAACTCTATGGAATAAGTTGGGCACAAAATTGTTGTTTTCAACAACTTGTCACCCACAAACAGATGGACAAACAGAGGTAGTGAACCGCACTTTGGGCACCATGCTGAGAGCTGTTTTGAAGAAAAATTTAAAGATGTGGGAAGAATGTTTGCCTCATGTGGAGTTTGCTTACAATCAGGCGACACATTCTACCACCAAGGTAAGTCCTTTTCAGGTAGTGTATGGTTTTAACCCTTGTGCTCCAATTGATCTTTTGCCTTTACCTACCAATGAAAGAACGCATAGTGATGCTAGTGCACGTGCTAAATTTATTCGTAAGTTACATGAAACCAGTAAAGAAAATATTGAAAAGATGAATGAAAAGTATAGAATTGCATACAAACTTGAGTTGCCACCCGAGTTCGGGGTTAGTCCTTCTTTCAACATTTCAGATTTGAAGCCGTATTTGGGAGAAGAAGATGACCTTGAGTCGAGGAAGACTCCAATTCAAGAGGGGGAGGATGATGAGGACATCACTCCATTGAATGCGCAAGATGATCCTCTGCTGGACATTCAAGGTCCAATCACAAGAGCTCGCGCACGACAATTAAATTTACAGGTGAGCTCGTTCTTAAGGAAGTCTTTTTATGATTTTGAGAATAGATTGCTACCTAATGATTATATTGTACTTAGGAATCATGGAGAGGACCAAGGGATGCATAAGGGATGGCTTGGAGGCGTGGAGGACCAGCAAGGGCGCCCAAGTCAAGGTGGAGGCCCAAACCGAGTCGACTTCGAGCCTGTTTCGGAGTCCAAGACTAGTGTGGAGTAAAGTGGACGCCCAGGACGCATCCGAACTCCGTTTTTGATGATCCACCTATGGCTGAAAAGATAATTTCATAAGGAAGCCAATGGCGTTGGTTTGAGGTCAAAATTTCTTTGGAGTCATCAGGAAACATTGAAACAAGTTAGTGTCCAGAATCTGTTTTGGTGCTGCGTCACCGTTTTTGGTCCGTTGGGCCGTGTATCATTGTTGAGGCCATTAGGGGGCGCGTCCAGGGGTGGCGATGACCCTTAGACCTTTATAACCAGCCGTCGCCTTTCTTGTTAGGTTTTGGGGTTTTGCTTAGATTATTCTGTTCATAACAGTTTCGCCACGCCTTCGGTTTGTGAGACCCCAACTCGTGAGATTAATCATTCATCTGTAATTGGTTGCATTCTTTCGAGTTCTTGCTTGTGTTCTTCGATTAGCAGGCAAAGGACTCAGCCTTCTTGGCAAGGTCGACTGTGCTTTGACGGTCGATAACCAGAGGAGACATGGTGCTGCGATTGCGGGGTTCAGAACCGAGTTGTTCGGAAGCCGGATTGAATTGTGTCGCGATTCCACCAAATCGAGAGTTATCAGAACCTTTCGGAAGATCGGGAACCCTAGTTCACATCAAGTGCTAATCAGAGCTTCAGGTACACCGTCAGGTTCACCCTTATCCTAGTTTAGTTTGTTTTTCCTTCGTCCTATAATCCAAAAAGAAGCCAAAAATAGTTTAGTCTAGGTTTTCCCCGTATCCCAGAACCACGTTTGGCCTAGTTCTGATAACTCTCAAAAGGTCCACCAAATCGAGAGTGATCAGAACCTTTCGGAAGATCGGGAACCCTAGTTCACATCAAATCCATCCCTAGAATGACGTCTAGGCCTTCGAAGGGTAGTAAGATAAGATCAGCAAGGAAGGCAAGACCCTCGATGGTGATACTTACTCCCTTACATATTTTGGTACAACATATGTTGCCCAGAGGTGAACTATTGTATAAGGTTTCTTTTTGTGGAGTGATAGGTATAAGGTGCTCTCATGCAAACTTGGAGGATATATATGAACATGTAGCACCTGAATCAAACAGCATGAATGCCTTAACTCCATGTACTAAAAACATACTGTACACCACGTCGGGGGCACTCTGGGCAGCCTCTACTGAGATGTGGGTGAGGCGGCCACGGGGTGCTCCCCGGATGGCACCTTCTTGTGTGGGGTACCCTGGTTCTGCCTGGCGGGCGCTGGTGTAGCTGGTGCAGCCTTGTTTGGGCACTCGGCTGCCTTATGACCTGGCTGGCCACAACCGAAGCAAGTGTAGGTCACGCCGCCTGTGGGGGTTGGCGCGGCGGACCTCCACGCGCTACCTCTAGGTGCGGCACGAGCGTATGCTTGGCAGTCCTGAGCAGGGCAGGGGTAGTTGCTGGTGTGGGTACCACCGCCCTGGCTCGAACCGTGAGCAGCTCCCTGGGCGAAGCGAGAGCGGGGAGGCTGAGAGGTCTCACCACGGGACCTCCATGGGGCAGGTGCACGGGAGGTGCCCTCAGTACGGTGCTTCTTGTTCTTGCCAAGCGCCTCCCTCTCCGCGAAAACCTCATCGCGGTCTTTCTCAATCTTCATGCACCTATCAATCAGGTCACGAAGGGTGTGGCTCTTGATGCCTGAGAGAGAGAGCCTGATATGGCTAGACAAGCCCTTGTGGTAGTAGTACATCTTCTCCTTCTCAGAGTTCACCACTGAGACGGGTGCATAGCGTAGCAGGTTGGTGAAGTGGGTGGTGTACTCATGCACCTTGTCAGCTCCCATGGAGATGCTACGGAACTCGTTCTCCTTCTTCTCCAGCGCACCTTCATGAATGAAGAATGCACGAAACTCGTCCACAAACTCATCCCAGGAGATGTTGGCGGGGTCTCGGTGGGTTTCGCAGAGGCTATCCCACCAAGATCGCCCAGCACCCATGAGCTGGTGAGCTGCCAAGTCAACGCACTCCTCGTCAGTGCAAGTGGTCAAGTCCAGCTTCTTCTCAATCTCCTTAAGCCAATCATTAGCAGTGATAGGGTCGATGCTGGTGCCATCAAACGTCGGGGGCCTCCGCTTGAGAAAGAACTCTAGCTTCTTGTAGAAATCATCGCGGGGCTCCCGGTGCTGGGGGTGCAGTACGCTCTCAGCTAAGACTCGAAGAAGCTTGGTCTGCTGGGCCATCACATCCGCCAAGAGTGGCACGGGAGGTGGTGGTGGAGCTGCATCTCCTCCTGCGGCAGGCTCAGGCTCAGCAGCAGGCTGTGGCTGTCCTCCAGCCGTGCCTCCGGCAGCTGGTTCCGGCTCAACAACTGGTGCAGGCCGTGGGGTGGCAGCGCGGGGTGGCTCCTCAAGATCGAGGGGTATGCGACCAACGCGTGCTCGACCACTTCTGCGTCCGTGGCCCCTGGCAGGCATAGGTGAGGGAGAGCGGTTTCTCAGGCGGCTGGCACGACGAGTGGACATTCTGCTCAACATAAACCTTAGATTAGGGCATACGCGCTTAATATAACTTTGATATTTAAAGACATACTTATTCCGAAATAATTTTAAAAAATTACTAATTTATCCAACACTCAAACGAAGAAGCACGAAGATCCAATAAGATGCGATAAAAACCAAATCATTCATTACATCAGGGGGGCACATGGCGATGTCTTTAGCGGCTATGCTTGGAGACTCGCGAGAAACGTACTACACGTAGGTAGTCTAGCAAAAAGGGTGGACAACTACTCAGCATCATGGTGAGTCTGGTCACTTGGCCATACAGGGCTCATCACCTCCTGACCTGATATTACTCTAGACCATTTCTAGAGGCTGGTCCAAACTGTAGGCTGTGGGAGGTATACCGATGCCAGAAGCCTGGATCTGCTCGTCGGTCATCTGAAGGCGAGAGACGTAGCGATGGGCCTCCTCGAGCTGAGGGGTGGACACTGCCTGTCCACTAAGTCCAGTGGTGGGACATCCACTCAAGTTGAGGCGAGATTGCCCCAGCTCAAATGTCTGAACCCTGACCCTTTTACGGGCACATAAGGGAAGCTCGTCTTGCAACTCCTCGTACTCTCTAACCCTCTTGCGATCTGACCTCTTCCAAGCTTCCATAGTGCGTTTGAGCTTATCCATGAGGTATGCCGTCTTATGGACATAGTTGATCAGGTGTCCCTGGTTGTAACTAGCAAGAGTGTACTTCTGCAGCAGCTTCTCACGTTGAGCCTTGCACTGCTCGCAGAGTTTGTCCCTGTAGGCTGCATCTTGACTCTTTTCCTGGAATCTCTTTGCAATGTCTTCGTTCTTCTCAGCCATAGTGGCCTCAAGCTCCTAGATATTCTTGTTCAGATGGCTGTTGTGTATTTGAAGCTTATCCATCTCGCTCATCAGACTAGTGATCTGATCCTGGTGAGTGTGCTCTTTGCGTGGTATCTCACGCTCTAGATCTGCAATCTTGTGGTTCCATGCCGCTTCCTTAGCCTCTAACTTGCTGATCCTCTCATCAACTTCCATCAGGTAGCGACGATCACGGCGTCCCTTCCGCTCCAACTCAGCAATGTACATTTCCTGGCACTGCATGTACATCATGGAGGCACGGTGGCAGGGGTTGCGGTCGACTCTGGTATTCTGCTCGATGTAGATGACCTCTCCCCAAGTACCCTGCTGATCATCGTGGGCACGAGGAAGCAGACGAAAGCAACTTTCCTTCAAATAGTCAACTCCGTTGTGCAGCACAGTACGGAGTGCCTGGCACGAAACGGTCTGAACACACATGCCGGTGTCATTGTCGAAGGCGAAGTCAGTGAAGGCGGTAACTTCGAGCAAGTTCATGCTTGCAGGCACATTGATGTGGACTGCCTTGTAGTCCTCGATGCCTCCTCCAAGGGTGGGCTTGCCGCGGCAAAGATACTCGACGTTCTCCACGGGAACACCCAGCTCGGTGAGAACCTCGCGAAGCACGTGACCATAGCCTCCATGCTCCGTTCATCGAGTCTGAACTCAATGACATCCATTGGCAGTAACGGACCAAGCGGCAAGTTGGGGTCCATCTACAGGTGCCATGAGAAAGAAGTTAGAAAAGTTGCAGAGAGAGGTAAGCCATGCATAAAAGCGTATGCAGTGGTCGGTGTATAACTGAGATATTTCAAGATTTTCCTAATTCTATCGTCCAATCCTATGGGTCTCGTCCTAGGGTCAAGCATGGCTCTGGTACCAACTGAAACATCCTCAATTTTCCACGAAGGGAAAATACACAGAATGGCGAATAATTCAATAGTTTGAAGCTCAAACCATCATATCATCCAGCGTTAGTTGATACAGTAATACATACTTCGAACAAAAGAATACATTTAGAAGGGATTACATAAATAGTTTGCCGCCACACTGGTGGAATCATCAGAGTAGCAGCAGCCTCTGGAACGGCTGCGGAACTCAAGCATTCTCCAAAAGAAGCCTGAGCGTAGGAACGAGACGTCTACTCCTCCTC